>WAAF01004060.1:73529-90656 GCA_013400475.1 Tricholaema leucomelas | reverse complement strand
CCCGCCCCGCGCATGCGTCTTGCCCGCCCCGCCCCGCGGACGCCGCCGTCCGCAGCTCTCCGCCTCCGCCGCGCGCCCGCCGCCGCCGCCACCGCTCCCCGCGCGCGGGCGGTGCCGCTCCGCCGCCAATCGGCGGGAGCGGAGTGCGGGCCCAGACGGCTGGCCCCGCCCCCCAGCCGCTGCAGGAGAGCGGCCGCCATTGGTAGTATTGGACGTCACTCCTGCGCTGCACGGCCAATCCGAAGGGGTTAGGGCGGAGCCGGGCCGTACCACGCGCGGAGGGGCGCCCCCTTGCGACCTTCAGGGCCGCGCCGAGGGCAGCGCCTAGGCACCCCCCCGCGACTGGTCTGTGGCGCGACCCGAAAGGAGTCCCCGGGGCGCGGCGGAGTCTCCGGACTGCGGTGCCGCTTTTCGGGCTTCAGCCCAGTCCCGCCACGGGGGGCTACAACGGGCCGGGTGGTGGGGAGGCCTCGTAGGCCGCGGATGGACGGGAGTGGTAGAAGAGGGCGGGCGGAGGAATCGCGAGGCTCCATTACGATGTCGCATCCGCGCGGAGGAAGATGTAAACAAACGCTGATCGCAAAGGAGTCCCGTCTTAAAGGCGCCGCGTTCCTTTCTGCAGGGGCGGTGCGGAGCTGTGCTCCCGGGCGCTGGGTCCGTGGAGGGGGTGGGGAGAAGTTGTGGGGGGGGACACCAGCGCCGCCCGGGCCCGGGGCCTGGTGCTGGTCCTGCTCCTGCCACCCCCACAATGGCGATGTCATCCCCATTACGGTCCCCGGGGACCCACGGCTGGGGGCGGGGCTGGGCCATCGGGGAGCCACTGAGGGGGGCGGAGAGGGGCACGGGGCCCACTGCGTGGGGGCGTAGTGAGGGATCGGGGGGGGCTATGGAGGGTCTGTGCCTGGGGAAGAGCATGGGGGAGGGCGACCCCAGTGAGACACTGCCTGGAGGGGCTGTGGGGGAGCCATGACTGGGGTTGGCCATTGGGTCACGCCGGGGGAGGACACGGACGGGAGTGACGCTATTGGGGGGGGGTCCATGCCTGGGGAAGAGACCACGACGGGGGAGGTCACAGGGGTACCTATGGCTTGGGGGTGGAGGGGTGGCATAAGGGGTTCACCGTGGCCCGCACCGCCACGCATGGCCTGGAGACTCACGGGATGTGGCCAGCCCACGGGGATCTGTGGCCGAGGAGGACAGCCCCCGGCAGGGGCCGGGGACGCTGCGTCACCCCAGTGGCAGCAGTATCGGGGCCCCTGCGCTGTCCCCCCCCGGCACTGGCTGTGCCGTCCTCGCCCCCACCAGCCAAACGACAGCGAGGCCCAGGCTGTGCAGCCGCTGGGGCCCCCCGCGCTGGCACTGCTGGAGCCTGGTGGCGAACGGGAGGGTCCCCAGCAGCCACCCGCCCCGGGCAGGAAGCTACCATCCGCCCAGGCCGGAGGGGATGGGGCCAAGCACCCCACTGCTGCTGCGCCCCCGAAGCCGGGCAAGAGGAGGTGCTGGCGGCAGCCTGGCAGCACCAGAGGCCTGCCGGGTCCTGCCTGTGGCGAGCGCTAGGAACTGCCCGTGCTGCTCCCCCCCCAGCTCGAGGTGGCACTGCCACCGGCCTCGTGTGGAGGTGGGGACCCTAGAGACGAGAACAGGAACCAGAGCAGGAGGGGAGGTTGGGGTCTGGGGACAGTGCCCCACGCAGTGGGAACCAGGCAGCTGCCACCACGCCCCTCTGCTGGCCGCGGGGGCAGCAGGAGGGTGGCTCTGGTGCCAGCTGTGCCCTCCCCGCGGCAGGGCACAGGCAGCCAGACCTGGACTGAAAAGGCAACTTTAATTCGGGCAGGTTCGGACGGTCAAGCTCTTCATGGAACCGGGCTCTGGGGATAGGGACGGGGGCCGTGCCCCGCCGCCAGCCCCGTGCCAGGACCGCGCCGCCTGCGCACCCCTCTGTGCGCAGCAGCGAGGGGATCCCCCGGGATCCCGTTTGGGGCGTGGGAGTGGTCCCACGTCCCGATCCCCGTGGCCAGGCGGTCCCTTTGCCATGCCAACAGTGCTGGTGAGACCCTGAGAGAGACGGTGGCAATCGGCGGCAGTCGGCGGTGCGTGGTGGCTTCCTCTCCTCTGGGCTGGGGTCCCGGCCCGCAGGAGACCCCGCGGCTGGGGGAGGCGATTCCCGCGGCGGTCCCACGGCGCTTCCCCAGCTCGTGGTAAGCAGGATGGGGAAGGAGGGGTGGTGGCGGCAGCAGGAACGGGGCTGTCACCTCTTCCTGCCCTGCCAGCGACGCAGCAGCCACTGGGTGACGAAGGGCCAGGTGGCGAGGAACAGCAGGGTGCGCAGGGTGCGCGGGGAGACGGTCAGGGGCCACGGGGATGTTGCCTGGTGAGGGGACAGAGAGGTGGCGTGGGGAGGGAGATGGCAGACACTGGTGTGCCCTCAGTGAAAGGCATGCAGCAGCAGGCCAGGGCCACAGCCCGGCAGTCCTTGCCACATCTGTCATCGCGTGGGGATCTGGCATCAACGCTGCACTCTCTGGTGCCACCACTGTCCCCAGGGAGGTCACCTGCCTCCTGCTGAGGGACCCTTCCTTCCCACACTGCGTTTCTAGGCCTCCGTCTGCCATCGAGCAGTGTGCGACGGCAGGGCCACGGTGCAGTGCCACTAGGCAGTGTCTCCAACTCACCTGCAGTGCCAGCCGCTGGCCAGGGTTGCTCTCAGCAGTGTCCCCCTGCAAGACAGGAGGGTTTGGGGTGCAGATGGGGGTGGACCCTTCCCTTCCATACCCGAGATGAGGGAAACAGCAGAAGCAAGAGCTCCTGTCAGAGATCCAGCTGGGACCCCAGGAGCGATGGGAATGACAGGCACAGCAGCTCCCTGCCTGTGCCCCAGCTCCCCGCCCGCACCTCCGAGGGGATGGGAGCAGCACCGGCCCCTGCCCCACCTGGATGTGACACCAGAGGTCTCTCCACACCTGGGCCACCTGGGGCCGACTGTCGACTGAAACTGGAGCCAAGCCCTGCCAGCCTGGCCCAGGCTGGGGCAGGCACCGTGGCCCTGCCAGGCACAGCCGGGAGCGTACCTGCGCGGCACTGAGCACCTCCAGCTCGCTCAGGCGCTCCAGCACCTGCCGCATGTCGTCCTGCAAGGCTTGGATGGTGCCAGCTACGTGGGTGTCCAGCTCGCCCTGGGTGAGCTCAGGGCTGCCCCCGGTGTGCCACTCTCCCCCGGCAGGCTGCAGACCTGTAGGGCACAAAGCCGGCACCGCTCAGAGGCGGTGGGGCAGGGACCTGGCGGGTCGGCAGGGCCCACGCTCTGCACCTTCACCCAAAGGCAAGCAATGGAGCCCCTGGGGTGCCTGCACTGCCCCACGGGGTGCCCGTAGGCTGCCCACATCCCGGCCCAGCCTCCTCCACAAGCCAGTGCCAAGCCTGCCCCCAGTGTCACAGGCCACCGTGGCCCCAAAGCACGGCGCAGGTGGCAGTGGGTGACCTCCAGCCCGCTGGCGTGATGGGCACACAGATCACCTCACTTCACCCGGTGCCCAGTGCCAGGCAGGACGCTGTGCCAGGCCCTCGGGCTGAGCAAAGGCCCCAAACCCGCTCGGCAAACACCCATTTAACCGGCACTGCCAGTGGCAGCTGGGCAGGGCCTCCCTGCCAGCCCTGGGGGACAGCCCAGCCCCACCTGGCCTCGTTACAAGTTAACTCCCAAGGTCAAGCAGCCCAGGACGGAAACGTTACCGGGGGGGAAGATAAGGGTGAGACAAGTGGGCTGTGCCCACGTGAAACGGTGGCACCATTCCTACTGTCCCAGGGGTGAGGATGGCAATGCCACCCTGTGGTAGAAAGTGACCCGGGGTGTGACTGGGGACAGCTGCAGAGGGCTGGCAGGATCCTCTCACTGCAGTGGCACAGCACAAGGGCCCGGATGTGCCCAAAGGCACACAGGAGTCCATGACCCCAGCACCATCCACTGCCCCCAGCACCACCCACACCCAAAGGCAGTGGGGTGAGACCCCCAGGATCCATGGCTCAGCACCATCCACCGCCCCCCAGCACCACTCACACCCAAGGGCAGTGGGGTGAGACCCCCAGGATCCATGGCTCGGCACCATCCACTGCCCCCCAGCACCACCCACACCCGAAGGCAGTGGGTTGAGGCCCCCAGGATCCATGGCTCAGCACCATCCACTGCCCCCAGCACCACTCACACCCCAAGGCAGTGGGGTGAGGATGCTGGCAGCAGGGACCGCAGGCTGGGTGCAGGGTGGCAGAGTTCTGCTCCCTGATCCGCTCACAAGCATCCTCCTAACGCGGCCAATTAAGCACCTCTACAGCACAGGCAATGTAGGAGACATGCCCTAGAGTAGCCCCTAGACTGCTTGGGGACCAAGAGATGCTGAGAGGGGCGCTCAAGACGCTCTGCAGCTACTGACCCACCCACCCCGGGACGTGGGAGCCAAACTCTGCTTCCTCTGGGAGGCCACAGCCCCCTGACGCCCTGCCCTGCTTGCCTGGGGGTGGGGAAGGCAGCAGGCAGGCAGACAAGGGCCAAACCCTGCACCCACCTCTCTGGGAGCCAGGGGCTGCGAGCCCTGCGCTGCTCCTCCCCTCCAGTCTTCTGCCTTCCCCCTGCGCAGCGCCGCGGGGCCGCGGGGGCTCCGCCGCAGCCTGGATGCCGCCGTTTGGGGTCAGCCCCAGTGGCTGCGCAGCCTGCGCGGGCGGAGAGAAGGCTCCTGAGACCCCTGCTCCCCTTCCCGGGGCTGCAGGGCCACAGCAGGTGACACCGGGACAGCGGTAGGGCCCCGCACTGGCAGCTTTGGTGGTGGAGAGGGTGTGGGGCTGAATGATGCCAAAATCCCACTGGCGGCACCAGTCCGTGCCCGTTCTGGGAGGTGACAGGGCAGAACCCCCACAGGGAAGCAAGATGCCCAGGCTTGAGCTGGCAGAAGAGCTGCAGGGAGAAGCCAGGCAGCCAGGAGCATCCTCCCTCCTGCCCACAGGATCGGCTGAGCCTTGTGCAGCACCTCAAGTGCAGAGCACTGCCAGTGCCAGCCGAGCTGCCCAGAAGCAGAGACAAGAGAGAGTGGCAGGGGTGCAAACAAGGTGCCCACAGCAGCCCATCAGTGGAAAAAGGGGCACCATGGGTGGTGCTGGGACACACTGAGGGGTCTTCAGCCCCTCCTCAGTGCCAGTGACCAGGTTCCAAGAGGGACACAAAGCTGTCCCACAGGCTATGGGAGTCTCGCAGGCGTAGCAGTGCCGCAGCAGGGAGCTGACAACACAGAGAGCTCTGCCCGTGCAGTGTGGGCATGGCAGGGCTGGCAGGGCAGGGCTGGCAGTGAGCAGAGCCTCTGCTGTGGGGCAGCAGGGGCCCAGGGCTCCCCAGCCCTCCGTTACCTGCTCAGGCTCCATCTGCTCCAGGCTGTCACAGTACACATCCCCCTCGGAGTCGCTGGGCACCGTGCCAGCCTGGCGCACCTCAGCAGCCGCTGCCAGCCCACCTGCTGAAGGGAAGCACAGGGCTCAGCTGAGGCCTGGCCTTGCCCACAGGGCAGTGGCAGCTCCCTGCAGCCACAAGGCGACAGGCTGGCAAGCAGGCAGCACCTGTGTGCACCAGGACAGGAGGAGGAGAAGGAAGCTGAGGCACAGAGAGGGAAGGAGCTGACTCTGCTCCCACCACCTGGACCGTGGCCATTAACCCAAGCTCCGAAGTCCCTCTCCTGCCCACCCTGTGGCACTGCTCCAATCATGGGCAGGCACATCCCAGTGTGGTGACACTTTAGGGTGGGTTTCTCTGCCCGTGTGTGGTTCTCACCAGCCGAAGTTAGGCAGAGTGAGGAGCCTCTTAAGGCAGGGCTCAGGGCCCCTGCTACTCTGGCAGGGGGCAGACACTGTTCACACCATGCCAACTGCCACCACAGTGACAGCATGCCCTGCCAGGCAGGGACATTACCTGGGTCCCTGCATGCTGCCAGCCCAGGTGACATGAGGATGGGCACAAGCTGGCCTCAGCTGCTGGCTCAAGGACCATATGTGCTCCTCAGGGGAGAACTGAGCAAGTGGTGAGGGGAACATTCCCCTGCAGCATCCCACGCAGGGCAGAGTGCAAGGCCTCTCCAGGCCAGGGGAGCCACAAGTGGAGGCACTCAGTGGTGGGTGGGTGAGGCAGTGAGGGGCTGACCAATTAAAAACAGGACCAAGGTGTTTGCCTTGGCACAGACAGGGAGGACTGGGGCTTGGCACCATGGGTCCCACAGCAATGGAAGGTGTGGACGTGGCTTGAGCTAAGGCAGAACATCTGCCACTGGAGCACAACCTTCCAGGAAGAGGTCTTCCACTGGGAAACTTCTTTGCCTTCTCTCTGTGCCTTAGCAGAATCAGGCCCCTTGGCACAGGGAGGAGCAACACTGAACCAAACCCTCAGGGTTATTCTGGCATCCAGCACGGCACTGAGAGCTCTACCCAGGAAAAGCTCCAGCTCACTGTGACTCAGGCAGTGCCTGCAACACCAACAGGGCTGGACCAGAGGTGCCTGAAGCTCTGTAGGCAGATGGAGGCTCAGTTCCTTTGCCAGTGCCTCCTTTGCAGGGTCTCTGTCGGGTGCTGGCCACACCAGGGAGGACCAACCTGGCCCATGCTGCCCCTTCTGCTGCTCCTTGGGCAGGACATCTTTGGGGTGCTCCAGAGCTGGGCTGCTCACTGCATCATCCTGGCTGGGCTCAGCCCTCTGCTTCTGACTGCCTGTGTGGAAAGAAGGGCAGAGAATTAAAGGTGACTCCTGTACTGTGGGCTCAGAGCTGCTTTCCTGCCAGCACAGCCTAGGACATGCAGACACAAGGCCACTGTCCTGGCCAGCAGAGGCAGAGAGGGGTCGGTTCTGTTTGCCAACAGCTGGGAATTGGTTGGCAGCATCTACTCTGCCCAGACCTCCTTGCTCACCCTGTCCCCAAGCCCCTGTGGCAGCAGGCTGAAGGCCAGCAGCTGGGTAAACACCAGTGGGTAACAGGTGACAACCACCATCCCCTGGCAGAGGGCACGAGCAGAGCCTACTGCAAGAAGCACTGTCTGGGGACAGCCTTGTGTGGGCACTGCATGCTGCCACCACCTGCCAGGGCTTCCAGCAGGCATCAGCACCCCAGGGAGGGCTCCAGCCCTTGCCCACTGCCCTGCAGAGCCCACAGGGTTAAACTCATCCATGTCTCCAGTGGCCCTCAGGGACTTTGCTCCCTGCTCCAGGCTAGGCAGGAATGTGGCAGCCTGCCCTCCCTGTGCCTTGTGGGCACATCCCTGCCCTCCCCAGAACAGCAGACCCACGGCTGCAGGTCCCCCCCAAGCCCAGTCCAGGTGGCTGATGCCCTTGTGTGGGGGGGAAAAGTGCAGCTCTCACCCTGCACAGGGGTCAGCACCAGGGCTGCTCTGCTCAGGGACCATGACCATTCCCATCCCTGTGCCAGGACAAGCCTGGCTCCAACAGCAGCCCCCCGTGCCCACAGGGCTGGCAGAGCAGCTCTGGGCCTGTTTGTTAAGGGATGAATTGTTGGCTCCCAGTTGCCTCTGAGTCTTGGCCTACATGGGTAAACTGCTGGTGAAAGCTCTGCTGACTGCAGAGCTGCTGGCACTGAGTCATTCATGATTTGGCTTCCAAGTGACCCCTCACAGTGTGTGGAACTCGGAAAGAATCAAACCCAAAGGTGCTTGGACTCCCCTGCTGCATGCAGCACCTCTGCCCCCAGGAGGCTCCCAGCCTGCCACGCTGTGCTCTCAGCCCTTGCAGCATTCCCTCCCTCCCCCGAAGGATTACCGGTGAGGAAAGCTGCAGCCACACAAAACCTGAGGGTGGCTTAGAGAACTCAACAGCTCAGGACACTCAATGGTTTAAACCACTGCAAGGGACCTCAGAGAAAGCTGGGGAGGGGCTGTTTAGAAGGGTTTGTAGCGACAGGACAGGCGGCAATGGTTTGAAAGCAGAGCAGCGATGGACACCAGAAGGAAGTTCTGCACAACGAGAGTGGTGGAATACAAGAGCAGGGTGCCCAGAGAAGTGGCTCAGGCATTCAAAGTCAAATTTGATAGGGCCTTGAGCAACCTGATCGAGTTGGAGCTGACCCTGCTGACTGCAGGGGGGTTGGACAAGATGACTTTTGAGGGTCCTTTCCAGCCCACTGCATTCTATGAATTCCATGAAACCACCACTTCAGGCACCTCGAGCTCATTCTTTACCAGGTGTAGATGTAAATGCCAGTGCCATAAGTGACACGAGCTCAGGCTGTCACTCCCAAGCAGGTAATGACCAGGGATTTAGACCCAGCTTTCATGTTCCAGAGAAGAGAAGTTAAGTTTCTTTGCCTTTTCAAGGCATTCAGCATCAATAAGAGAGAGCAAAAGCCACTGGGCACCACAGGAAGGAGCAGCCACCCTGAGGCCAAAGCTCACAGGCAACCTGTCTTTGCTGTTCTCCTTGGAAGCAGGGGATGAGAGCAGCTGCCAGCTGTGGGACAGTGCCTGGGGACAGGCAGGGAGCAAGTCCGTTTGTGAGAGCTCCTCCAACTTTAGCACAGCACTGACAGTTTACATACCCACTGTGGATTCACCCCAGAGTTCACCCACTGCTGAGCTAACCCACTACAGATGTGGCACAGCCAAAGCTGCAGGTGTGCAGCCAGCAGGTTTGCTCTGCTCTAGCTGAAACCCTTCTGAACCACCACGTCCAGCCCTTTGCTCACTTGGACCTTTCTCCCCACTAAGATACACCAAGGACTGCCCTGCTCTGGGGTGGGACAGATCCCCAGCCACCTCCCAGCACCAAGTGGCAGCCAGAGGCATGGAAAGAGCTGGGAGGCTCTTCTCTAACATCAGGTGATCCCAGCCATCCTGCCTCTCAGTCCTGCCTTCTCCACATCCACTCTGCTGCACGCAGTGCCCAGGGCCTGTCCCAGTGTTCACAGGCTCCCGGTACGAGCCCGCCCTGGCCCGGCCTGCCTTGGGCCAGCGCCAAGAGGAAGCACAGCTTCCCTCTGTGGGAGCTGAGCTCCTGCTCCCAGCACAGAGACTCAGGCCAAGGGCTGTTTGAAAGGCAAATCTCAAGTTCTTGCCTCAGAGTTTTGCAGAGAGCGAGGCCAGAGCGAAGCCAGCACCTGCGTCGCTCGGAGAGACGCCTGTTTGGTGGCGGGGCCCAAACAAGCCCCTCAGCTGCAGCTGCTCCACGGCAGGCAGAAGGGATGCGGTGCCCAGCCTGGCCCCTGCTCAGGAGGCAGCAGCAGGACGTGCCCAGGGGCAGAGCAGAGCCCCGGCGCGATGGCTGCACCAGCGCAGAAGCGAGCGGCCAACAGCAGGAGATGTGCCCAGCAGAGAGGAGCGTGGCACCGAGGTGAGGGGTGCGCTGGGCACAAGCGGGGCACAGCAGCTCCCACTCACCCCCTTTCCTCTTGAAGAAGGACTCGGGGGGCCGGGGCATGTCGTGGATCACCTCGTAGAGCGGCTCAAAGTACCCAAACATCTCCTCTGTCGTCTCGTCCATGGGCACCGTGTCAATGATCTGGGGAGGGATGCAGCTCGCAACACGCACCGGGGAGCGCCCGACCCGCCCTCGCTCCTCCTCCCCGTTACCTTTTGGGCCACCTTCTTCATCTCAGCCACATAAGCTGCCATCGCCTCCTCCTTGGACATCTTTCCCAAGCTATGCCAGGCATCCCTGCGGGTGAAGGCAGCCGTGAGGTGGGGAGCGTGGGGACGAACCGGGCCCTTAATAGGGCCACCCCCCAACCCCCCAGGGGCCTTACCACTTGTACCGCCCGATGGGGTCCCAGAAACCGGGCCTCGGGCCTTGGCAGCACCCGGCCGTGGCCTGCTTGTAGTAGCTGTAGAAGCGCAGCATCTCCTCATAAGAGGGACGGTACGAACCTGCGACGGGACAAGGCCTCAGCGGGGCCGCCGCGACGGCAGCTCCCCGGCCCCGTTCCTGCCTCGGTTCCCGGTCTCGCTCCCAGCCCCGTTCCTGGTCCACACTCACCGCTTCGGGGCAACCCTTGAATAACCTGAACAGCGGCGCGGAACTGAGCCCCGCAACCAGGCTCCTCCGTGTCCGCGTCCATGGCCCCGACACCAGCCCCGGTGCGTGTTTCCCCTCCGTGGGGGAAAGCGCTGGGGCCAATCAGCGCCCTCCTTCCATCGACCCCTTGTCTCGCTGCCCAATCAGCGCTCCGCTTCCGAAAGGGACCGCCCTGCCCCTTTCCCGCCCCTTCTCTCCTCCCGCGCCGTGGCCAATGGTGGAACGGGGCCCGAGTGCCCCCTGCTGGATAAAGGGCAGGGAGCGACGCAGCCCAGGAGTGCCCGTGTCCGGTGGCGACCCCTTGTGGGATACCTGCGGTACTGCAGAGAGCGGGGAACGAGGCGGGGCAGGCAGTGACACCGTGCACAGGAACAGGGACAGTGTACCGGGACAGTCATCCGGCAATAGTGACCGTGCACCGGGACTATGCACTAGGACAGTGTACCAGGACAGTGACAGTGCAAAGGAACAATGCCAGTGCACAGGAATACACCCACGGTGAAGTGGGACAGTGCACTGAGACAGGGACTGTGCATCAGGCAGTGCTGGGACGTTGCACCAAGGCATGGCGTGATACAGAGGGACACTGCACTGGAACAGCTCACGGGGACATCACAGTGAGACACTGCACTGGAGCACTGCACTGATATTGGGACACTGTACTGGGAACGTACACGGAGGTGCTGGGATGCTGCACTGGGATGCCAGGACACTGCACTGGGACAGTGTCAGGGGGCACTGTGCAAGGGCATGGTCCTGTTGCCTGGGCAGGGGCCAGGCTGGTCAAACTGAGCAGTTAATTGTGTTAATTATTACTGTTGTTCATTAACCACGCAGGTGAGGAACACGCAGAGTTGGGGCTCCCCGAGGTGAAGCTCCCTCACCTTTCCTCGGAGGCAGGGTGCCACGGGGACACAGGCGATGTGGAGTGACCTGGAGGCATGAGATGCCCTGAGGATATTACGGCGATCTCTGGGGATGACCTGAGCCCATCCCTCTCCCAGGATCCACCTACATCCCTCCCTCTCCCAGTGCTGAATGCTGGGAGGGACACCAAAGCAGCTCCCTCCAGCCTGTGCCACCCTTTGTCACCCCCTCCCGCTGCTTTCCTCACATTTTGGGGGGATTTCCCTTAATCCCACCTCCAGATCCCAGACACAGGCTGGGGGACACATCCCCCTAAAGGCCTTTCTCTACATTCCCCGGGGAAAGAGCTCCTCTGCAGCTCCAGCAGAACCCCAGCAGAGCCGCGGGAGCCTCCTGAGTGCTCTGACTCAGGCTCTGGGGCTGGGCTGTTCCTGCCTCGCTGCCAGCCCCGGTCGCATTCCCGGCTCCGAGCCGTGATTCACGGCACTCGTGCTCTGCCGTAAGCGCCCGGGAATGCGCAGCGCCTGCCTGCCCTGGGAACCCTTCCAAAGCCCGGACAGCCGCGCCGGGAGGCAGGGGGGAAGATGCTTTTTGCTATGGGGTTTCGCAGAGAGAGGCCAGGGGGAGCGGGGAGGAGCTGTGGCATTGACCCTGCTGGCGCCGATGGATCCCTGAGCGAAGGACAGGAGCCAGCACTGGGCACTGGCAGCCTGGGCTGCACCCCAAGCACCGTGGGCAGAGATGGAGAGAGGGGATCCTGCCCTTCTGCTTTGCTCTGCTCTGTTCTGGGGAGACCTCACCTGCAGTGCTGGGGACAGCTCTGGAGTCCTCAACACGGGAAGGAGATGGATCTGATTGAGAGGGTCCAGAGGAGGCCACAAAGGTGATCAGAGGGAGCTGAAGAACCTCTGCTGTGGGGACAGGCTGAGAGAGTTGAGGCAGTTCAGGCTGGAGAAGAGAAGGCTCCAGGGAGACCTCAGAGCTGCATTTCAGTATCTGCAGGGGACCTCCAGGCAGGCTGGGGAGGGACTGCTCAGAAGGCGCTGTGGGGGTAGGATGAGGGCAATGGTTTGGAGCTGGAGCAAGGCAGAGTTAGGTTGGGCATGAGGAGGAAGTTCTACACAGTGAGGGTGGGGAGAGATTGGCACAGGATGCCCTGGGAGGTGGTTGAGGCCTCACCCTTGGAGACATGCAAGATCAGACTTGAGGTGACCCTGGGCAGCCTGATGTAGGTGGAGGTGTCCCTGCTGCCTGCAGAGGGATTGGACAAGATGACCTTTGAGGATCCCTTCCAACTTGATGCAGTCTGTGAACCTGTTCCCAGCCATGCAGCTCCCACAGGATCAGGAGGCCTTGGAGCAGACCCCAGCTGGAGGCTGCAAGAGCATTTTTTGGGGTGCTGTAGCTGTGCTCCCTGAGGGTTTTCAGCACAGGGGAATATGCTTGGCATGAAGAGAGTCACCATATGTCACCTCATCCCACACAGGAAGGGACATCAGCCGGGGCTGGGCTGGCCCTGGTGAGGAGTCCCTGCATCCCAGATGTGGCCTGAGCTGTCCAGATGTTGCATGGGTCACCCAAGGCTTGAACTGCAGCACCTAAGTACTGCCCCAGGGTGCCCAGGGATCACCTAGGATACCCAGATGCTGCCCCAGAATAGCCATAAAGCTCACAGGGTGTCCAGATGTTCTCCCAGAATGCCCAGATACTGCCCAGGATGCCCAGATGTTGCCCTGGCTACTCTCATGTTGCTCCTGGATAACCAGAGACCACCCAGGGTGCCCAGATGTTGCTCCAGGACACTCAGCTACCACCCAGAATGCCCAGATGTTACCCTGAGGCTCCAGGTGTTGCCCTGTGTTGCTTTAGGCCTCGAGATGTTGCTCCATGGTACTCAGGTATCATCCAAGATGCCCAGGTGTCACCCTAGGGTGCCCAGATACTGCCATGGGTGCCCAGATGTTGCCCTGCCTGTACAGATGTTGCTCCAGAATAACGAGAGATCATGCAATATGCCCAGATGTTGCCTCAGGGGTGTCCAGGTGCCGCTCCAGGACACTCAGATATCACTCAGGATGCCCAGGAGCTGCTCTAGGTTGCCCAGATTGTTGCCCTGGGTGTCCAGATAGTGCCCAGGATATTCAAGTACCACTTAGGACACTCTGATATTATCAAGCATGCTCCAGATGTTGCCCTAAGATACTCAAGTATCACACAGGGTGCCCAGAAGTCCACACAGAGTGCCCAGATACTGCTCTGGATGTCCACAAGTTGACCTGAGCTGACACACAGGTATCACCCAGGACACTCAGATGTCAGCAAGGGTGCCCAGGCATCGCCCCAGGGTGCCCAAATGGTACCCTAGCCATTCAGATGTTACTCCAGGTTACTCCAGTATGAGCCAAGTTGCCCAGAAGTTGCCCCATGGTGCCCCAGTGTTGCCCTAGGATGCCCACACGTTGCCCCCTAGGGCCTATATATTGCTCCAGGCATCCAGATGCTACCCCAGGTTACTCCAGTATCATCCACGGTGCCCAGGAGTTGCCCCAGGGCAACCCAATCTTACCCTAGGATGCCCTCACGTTGCTGTAGGCATCCAGATGTTGCCCCAGGATATTCTGTTCTCACCCAAGAGCTCAGATGTTGCCTCAGGTTGCCCCTCCCGATTTGATCTGGCAGCTGCTGGCAGTGCCAGGGCAGTGCCCCAAGCCCCAGGGGTAGTCACCGCCTGCTGTGGTGGTTTCCTCTCCCTCTGCTACATCTCCCAGGCCCCATGGCCAGGCCTGGGGGGGCCTCCCTGTCCCTGTGGCCACCACGGATTTTGGCAAGAAGCCTCTTATGGCCATGGGCATCACAACCTGGTTCTGCCTTCCCCCATTAGCTGGAAGCTCAGGGCAGGGGGATGGGGTGGGGGCTTCTGCTGTGGCTTTCCATCCCCCCCAGCAAGTGGAGGCTGTGGGGAAGGTGGGATGTGTGGAAATGGGGGGATTCGGGGTAGAAGCATGCACACAGGCCCCTGGGCACATGTGTAGGCACAGCTGGACAGATGTGTGTGTGTGTGCAGCTGTCTGTGTGCACAGATGGGCGTGCACAGAGCTGCTCAGGGATGCTGCACAGTTCAGCAAGGCCAAGGGCTGGGTCCTCATTTGGGTCACAGCAACCTCAGGAAGGCTCCAGGCTGGGGCAGAGTGGCTGAAAGTGCCCAGCAGAAAAGTCCCTGGGGAGGTGCTGGAGAACAGCAGCTGAAGATGAGCCCAGGGGGTGCCCAGGTGGGCAAGGAGGGCACCAGCAGCCTGGCCTGGAGCAGCAATGGAGTGGGCAGCAGGAGCAGGGCAGGGATTGTGCCCCTGTGCTGGGCACTGGGGAGGCCACAGCTGGATCCTGGGTGCAGGTTTGGGCTCCTCACTGCCAGAAGGACATTGAGAGGCTGGAGCAGAGCCAGAGAAGGGCAAGGAAGGTGGGGAAGGGTCTGGAGAAGAGGGCTGGGGAGGAGCAGCTGAGTGAGCTGGGGGGGTGCAGTGTGGGGAGGAGGAGGCTGAGGGAGACCTCATTGGTCTCTGCAGCAACCTGAGAGGAGGCTGCAGGCAGGTCGGGGCTGGGCTCTGCTCCCTGGGGTCAGAGGAAATGTCCTGAAGCAGAGGAAATGTCCTGAAATTGTGCCAGGGGAGGGTTAGGTTGGAGAGGAGGAAAAATTTCTTTACTGCAAGAGTGGTGAGGGATTGGCAGAGGCTGCCCAGGGCGGTGGTGGAGTGCCCATCCCTGGGGGTGTTCCAGAAAGCTATGGCCATGGCACTTGGGGCTCTGGTTTGGTGGCCATGGTGGTGCTGGGCTGCTGGCTGGAGCAGAAGAGCCTGGAGGCCTTTTCCAACCCAAACAACTCCATGGCTGCAGACTCACACTCGCAGCGTGTGTGGGAGCTCACTGCCACCAGCACCTCCCTCCCAACTCTCGTCCCACTGGCACCCTGCCCATGGGGTGGGCACAGATTGTGGCCCCCGACAGGATGGCCCACGGGTGCCTACTGTCCCCAGGTGTGATGGCAGAGAGGGCATCGTGGGTCCCCCTGCCCTGGACAATTGGAGGGGGTCCCCAGTGTCCCTGCCCGTGGTACCGGGGTGCCACCAGCAGCAGGTGGCTGTGTCCCTGGGGCAGTAACTGAGGTGTGCCCTGGGCCGGTCCTCGGTGCAGGAGGACCCGCGGGGGAAGGTGAGGACCCGCGGGGGATGAGGACCCGCGGGGGATGAGGACCCGCGGTTCGTGGCGGGTGTGGAACAGCCCTTGGGGTTCTACCCCGTGCAGAGCCGGACCCCTGTCACTGCCGGTGCCGTTGCCCAGTGCAGAGCAGCTTCCCGGGCGCACTCCGGGACTCCTTCCCGTTCCCAGTGCAAACTCCTGCCCGGTGCGGACCCGACCCTGGGCAGACCGGATCGTGGCGGGGACCCGTTCCGGTACAGACCGGAGCTCGGTGCAGACCCACCCCGGCAGGCACCGTCCGGCCCGGCCCGGCGCAAACGGTTAACATCGCAGGGGCCGAAATGTGGCTCCTCCTGGTACCTCCCCGCGCCCTGCCCCGGTCCCGGCGGGGCCGCCCAGTCCTAGTCCAGCTCCAGCCCCGTCCTCCGGCACCGCCCAGGCTCGCTGCACCGGCCGGGGGCACCGGGGGCCGCCGGAACCAGTAGCACTGGGGCACGGCGAGCAACAGAAGCACCGGGAGCGCCGGGAGTACCGGAGACAGCAGGGGTAAGGGAGGTACCGGGGGCACCGGGAGCACCGGCACCCCAGCCCCGCACCATGATCTGCGGCAAGAAGGCTCGTCCCGCCGCCGAGCAGCCCCGGTCCCCGCTGTGTGGCCCCGGTGGCTCCCGCCGGCCCGGCAGAGCCTTGAAGAAAATGGGTGAGTCCCCGGAACGGTCCCACCGCGGCGGGCAGGGGGCACAGGGCAGCAGCCGCGGGGGAAGCTGCACCAGCCGGGGGCTCAGGGGCTGGGAGGGCTCCGAGATGGATGTGGACTCCCGTGGCACGGAGGGGACCCCCACGGGAAAGAGGGGGTGCCTGTGGCTGGGAGGGGTCCCCAGGACAGCCAGAGTCCCCGGGCAGGAAACTGTCCCCATGGCCAGGAAAGACCTCACGGCAGGGAAAGGTCCCCCGGGTGGATGAGGTCCCCATGATAGGGAAAGTCCTCAAGATAGTCAGGGTCCCCTGCAGGAAGTTGTCCCCGTAGCTGGGTGAGGACCCAGCGGCCGGGAGGGTCCCTGTGCCAGGGAGTGTCCCCGAGGAGGATGCGGTGCCCGATGGCACGGTTGAGGAGGGGTCCCCACGGCCGTGAGGGTGCCCATGTCAAGGAGTTGTCTCCGAAGTGGATGGGATCCCCCATGGCAGTGATGTGTCCCCACGGCCGGGAGAGACCCCACGACAGGAAATGTTCCCGAGGTGGGTGTCAGCCCCAACAGCAGGGAAGGGTCCCCTTGGCTGGGGGACGTGCCCAGGGTAGCCCCAGACGCTGAGGGGCAGCGAGGCTGTGATTCAGCCGCACAACAGGTGACAGGAGACCTCCTGCTGCTTCTTGTCCCCAAGGCTCAGTGCCCTGGCTCCCTGCCTCAGTTTCCCCCACACGGTGCTGCGGCAGCACTGCTGGCACAGAGCCCTGCCGATCCCCGAGAGATGGGTGGCAGTAAGCGCCGGGAGGGCCAGGGTGTGCCCATGGCACGGCCGGGTCGCATCCTGCATGGGTGCTGAGGCAGGGCCAAGGCTGGCCCTGTGCCACCAAGGGAGGGTTTGCTGACCCATGAGTGGCTTTGGGCGTGTGGCCCTTGGCCCGGAGCCACACGGCTCAGTGCAGCCATGTGTGCTGTGGCTCTGTGTCCCTGTGTCCTTTGTGTCCCTGTGTCCCTGTACCCATATGCTTGTACATCCATGTGTCTGTGTGTCCTTGCATCCACACACCCACACCTCCCCGTGTCTGTGTGTCCCGTGTCCGTGTGTCTGTCTGTCAGTGCATCCATACGTCCATGTGTCCATCTGTCCTTGTGTTTGTGTCTGAGAATCCACACATCCCTGCTTCCCTGTGGCCACACATCCATGTGCCCCTGCATCAGTTCACCCCTGCATCCATGCATCCATGTGCCCCTGCATCAGTGCACCCCTGCATCCATGCATCCATGTGCCCCTGCATCAGTGCCTCCCTGTGTCCATGCATCCATGTGCCCCTGCATCAGTGCCTC
>WAAF01004060.1:46600-72860 GCA_013400475.1 Tricholaema leucomelas | reverse complement strand
CCTGCATCAGTGTCTCCCTGTGTCCATGCATCCATGTGCGCCTGCATCAGTGCCTCCCTGTGTCCATGCATCCATGTGCCCCTGCATCAGTGCCTCCCTGTGTCCATGCATCCATGTGCCCCTGCATCAGTTCACCCCTGCATCCATGCATCCATGTGCCCCTGCATCAGTGCCTCGCTGTGTCCATGCATCCATGTGCCCCTGCATCAGTGCCTCGCTGTGTCCATGCATCCATGTGCCCCTGCATCAGTGCCTCCCTGTGTCCATGCATCCATGTGCCCCTGCATCAGTGCCTTGCTGTGTCCATGCATCCATGTGCCCCTGCATTAGTGCACCCCTCTGTCCATGCATCCATGTGCCCCTGCATTAGTGCTTCCCTGTGTTCCTGCATCCATGTGCCCCTGCATCAGTGCATTCCTGCATCTCTGTACCCACATATCCATGTATCTACACATCCCTCCATCCATGTATCAGTGCATCCCTGTGTCTGTGCATCTGTGTGTCCCTGTGTCTTCATCCACGCATCCATGTGCCCATGTGCTTGTATCCATGTGTCCACATATCCATCTGCCTGTGTCCTTGCATCACTGCATCCATGTATCCATACATCCCTGCAGCTGTGTATTCGTGTACCCAGGTACCCCTGCATCCCTGTGTCCCTGCATCCATACACCTGTCTATCCCTGTGTCCATATATCCCTACATCCATGTGTCCACTCACCCACGCACCTGTGCCCCCACGTGCTGCTGTGTCCAAGCATCCATGTGCCCATCTGCCTGGATCTGTCCATGCATGTCCATGTGCCCATGTGTCTGTGCCTGCCCTCCAAAGGTGCCCTCACTGTGGGCAGGTTGTTACTATGCAGGAGCTGGTGGCAGCTGGTGGCTGTGTCCCCAAACCTGTGTCCCGCTCGCAATGTCCCTGCTCAGCCCTGAACCCTCTGTTCCCAGCCCAAGATCCCTGAATCCACCCAAAGCAGGAGCTGGGCACTGGGGCTGTGCCCAGCACAGACTGGGAGGAAAGGACTGCTCAGGGGAGCAGGAGCTGGGCACTGGGGCTGTGCCCGGCACAGACTGGGAGGAAAGGACTGCTTGGGAGAAAGGACGGAAGAGTCCCAGCCCCGCCGTGAGTGTGGCTGTGGGCTCTTGCGTCCCCTGAGGCCACCCTGCCGGCGTGCTCAGCCTGAGCCCTCTGCCAGCACCATCCTGTGCTCCCCACGTGGGACCTGGGTGGCTTTGCTGGGCTTTAGCGCTCGGCTTGGCTGGGTGAGTGCGGTTTGGCCACTGTGCTGCCGTGCCCTGTCCCCGACGACTGGCATGGCACCGTGTGACATCACACCGGAGCCCAAGGGCAGTGGCTTGCCCTCTCTGTTCTCTCCTGCCTGCCTTGTCCCGTCCCACTCTATCCTGTTTGTCTCATCCTATCCTGTCTGTTCCATCCCATCTTGTCATCCCATCCCATCCCATCCCATCTGGTCTGTCATGTCCCATCTATCTCACACTGTGCCATGCTGCCATGTCCATCCCATCATGTCTTTCCTATCCCATGCCATCCATGCCATGCCATGGGACGTGGGGGCGTGGGGGGATGCACGCAGGTGTACCCCACCCACCCACACTCCCACACAGTAGTTCCACCACTCCCTGAGGCACTCCAGTACCTCCCAGTGCCCCCAGTAGGTGCGCATAGTGCCCACAGGCTGGTGCCCGCAGGTCTGACGGAGGATGAGGATGTCCAGCGGATGCTGCGGGGGTCGCTGCTGCGGAAGATCAAGGCCCGGGGGGTGCCCAGGGAGCGTCTGTTCCGGCTGCAGGAGGACGGTGCCACCGTCTGCTTCGAGGGACGCTTCAGAGGAGCTCACTCCCCGCGGAGCTGTGAGTGACAGCCTGGGGACTGCCCCCGGGGGAACACAGGGACACGGCCTTGAGCTGCAGGCAGGGACCTGGGCAGTGCCTCGAACCCACCCATGGGCACCTAGTCATGAGCTGGCACCCAACACCTGGCCCAGGATCTACATCCTCACCTGGGACCCAGCATCCAGACCCCAGATGAGGACCTAGACCCACGTTCAGGCTCCCGCTGAGAACCCAGACTCCAGCCCAGGTCTGAGATTCCAACCCAACCCAGGACCTCACTCACTACCTGGGACCCAGACCCCCAGCCAGAACCTGGACTCCAACCCCAGACCCAGACCCCCATGCAGGACTCCCATCTGGGATCCAGACCTCACTCCAGGACACCTACTTAGGACCTAGAACCAACCTCAGGACCCAGATCCTCATCCAGACACCCACCTGGGACCCAGACTCCTACCTAGGACCCAAAACCCACCCGAGGGCACAGATTCTCATTCAGACTCCCACCTGGGACCCAGATCCCAGCCCAGGACCCAGTCTGCCATCCAGAACCTGGATCCCCATCCAGAACACAACCTGGGGCTCAGACCCTCACCCAGCACCCAAACACCCGTGTGGGACCTGGACCTCAACCAAGGACCTAATCCCCAGCCCAAGACTTGGACCCTTACATGCAACCCAGACAACCACCCTGGGTCCTAGATCCCACTCCATGACCCAGACCCCTCAGTCTTGACACTCACCTGGGTCCCAGACCCCACTGTGGTCCCAGACTCCTGTCTGGGACTCGCATCCCAATCCAGGAAGGCCCTGATCCTACCCAGCACCCAGATCCCAACCCAGAACCAGCCTGGGAGCCATACCCTGACCAGACATGTTGGACCCCAGCCCAGAGTGTGGACCTCAAAGCCCAACCCACTGCACCCAGTGCCCTACAGTGCCTTCCAGTGCTTCCCAGTGCACCTCCCTCGGGACCCACACGAGGTCCTATCTCCACCCCAGCCAGACTCTGTCCCTGCTGCCCAGCATCACCAGTTTCTTTCCATCATCTCATCTGGGATGGGTGCCCAGAGTTGGCACTGCTGCAGGACTGCTCCATCCCCCACCAGTGTCCCTGTCCCCATCCCCGCAGGAACTGCAGCGGACAGTGGTGGGGGATGGAGCAGTCCTGCAGCAGTGCCAGCTCCTGTCTCGCCTGGGATTAGCTGGTTAAGCCCAGGCTGGGCATCAACAACAGCCAACCCCAGTCCCTGAGGGGCACCCCTGGGGACCCTGTATGGTACCACCACAGCCAGAACATCTTCCGTGGTGCTCATGAGTGGGGGGGGAGGGAGAGGGGGAAGTGCAGAGGGGGCAGCTGGGGTCACCACAGCACTGTGTGCCCCTGCAGTCTCGGTGCTGCACGTCGAGGGGGTGCGTGAGGGGCACCAGTCAGAAGGCCTACGCAAGTACGGTGCCACCTTCCCCGAGCGCCACTGCTTCACCATCGTGCTCAAGGGCAAGCTCAAGAACCTGGACCTGGCTGCCCGGGGTGAGGAGGATGCCCGCCACTGGGTGCAGGGCCTCACCAAGCTGATGGGAAGGCTGCAAGCCATGAGCCAACCCGAGAAGCTGGACCAATATCCTTTGGGAGAGCTAAGGCAGCTCGGGGACAGGCTGGGGAGGGTGGTGGAGGTGGTGCCCAGCTGGTTTCCTTACCCTGGCATAGCTGGATCCATGGGGTCCTGCAGCGAGCCGACAGGAACAGGGACAATAAGATGTCCTTCCGGGAGGTGAAGAGCATGCTGAGGATGATCAACATCGACATGGACGATGGCTATGCCTACAGGCTCTTCAAGGTACCCATCCTGTGCCCCTTTGCCCACTGTGCCCCGCTGCTGGCTCCTTCCTGAGTGCAGAGAGCTGTCAGACTGATCGCGCCCAAAGCCACCACCCACCCTCACCAGTGCCTGGGGATCACCATGATGGAGTGGGGTGAGCTGGTCCCACCCTGCTGCTCTGGGGGTCCCTGAGGACATGTCCCCCCCCCAGCGGATGCCATCCCCGTGAGCATCTCACAGATTCGCAGAGTGGGTTGGGCTCAAAGGACCTTAAAGCTCAGGCAGTTCCAACCCCTGCCATGGGCAGGGACACCTCCCGTCAGACCAAGCCGCTCCAGGTCCAAACCTGGCCTTGGACAGCTGCAGGGAGGGGGCACCCCCAGGCTCTCAGGGCAGCCTGTGCCAGTGTCTCACCGTCCTCGCTGTGAAGAATTTATTCCTCATCTCCAGACTCAATCTCCCCTCTGCCAGCTCGAAGCCATTTCCCCTCACCCTGTCACTACAAGCCCTTGTCAAAAGTCTCTCCCCGAGGTCCCTTTCCTCCTGGGGAAACTGAGGCACAGAGCTCTGCTCCACTCCATCCCAGACCCAGAGGTCTGTGGGTGAGGGGGACAGAGGGGACATGCCCCTAGCCCCAGTAGGCACAGCTCATCCCCGAGCCCTCATGCCGGTAACTGAGCTCCTCTTCCAACTCAGCACAAGCTGCCATCCCGAAGGGACCGGCGGCAGGAGGCAGGTGGTGGCCGTGCCCACTCCCCGCCGGCAGGGGACGGTCCCTGAGGCTGGGCTGTGTCTCGGCAGGAGTGCGACCGCTCGGGCAACGAGCGGCTGGAGGGCCGGGAGCTGGAGGAGTTCTGCCGGCGGCTGCTGCGGCGCCCGGAGCTGGAGGAGCTCTTTGGGCATTACTCGGGCGAGGACCTCGTCCTGTCGGCCGAGGAGCTGCAGGACTTCCTGCGGGACCAGGGCGAGGATGCCAGCCTGCGCCAGGCGCGCTCCATCATCCGCACCTACGAGCTCAACGAGAAGGGTAGGGCTGGGCACGGGGGCTGCAGGAGCAGGGAGGGGTCATGGGTGGCGTGGGGCTGGCGCTTTGCTTGGTGGTGTCCCCCTCCGAGGTGGTCCAGGGTCCTCCACGACTCGGGTGAGCGTCCTCGTGACCCTTCCCCAGGGTGGCAGCAGGTATTGGCAGACCAACGTGTGGCCTCGATGGCTCCTGGTGGCTGTGACACACCAAGGTGGGGATGGACAGCAGGTGGACGTCCATGGGTGATGCAGTGCCAGCCTCGTCAAGAATGCCACACTGCCAGGGTGCCACCGTGGTTGGTCCAGGGTGGATGTGGCACTAGCATAGGTGACATCGTGGTGAGGGTGGAGGAGGTCCACGTCTCTTGGGTGTCACAGCATTACCCCTAGGGTAGATGTGGCACTAGCAGGATGCAGGCATCCGTGGGGGGGGACACACCAAGGGGACTGTGAACATGGCACTGTGAGGACAGAGGACACCAGGGTGGTGTCAACATCCTATGAGTGCCACTATGCCAGGTTCAGAGTGAACGTGGCACTAGCAGGATGAGCAACATCACGACAGAGGTGACACTCAAGGGAACTTACATGTCCCTTGGGTGCTGCAGTGCCAGGTCTGGGGTGAACATGGCACTGCAGGGAGGCAGGGAACATCCAGGTGGGGACAGCTGCTGGATTGCCACCTTACCAGCAATGTGCCAGCCCTCTGTGACACCTCATTGTGGTGCCCTGCAGCCAGGCAGCAGGACCTGATGATGCTGGATGGCTTCATGATGTACCTGCTCTCGGCCGCCGGTGACATCCTCAACCAGGAGCACACCAAGGTGCACCAGGACATGAGCCAGCCTCTGTGCCACTACTTCATCTCCTCCTCCCACAACACCTACCTGACCCGCAACCAGATCGGGGGCACCAGCAGCACCGAGGCCTACGTCAGGTGGGTGCCCCTGGGCAGATGCTCCACGCCACTATGGCACTGTGGGCTGGGGAGGTGCAGGGACTCACTGCTGCCTATGCAGTGGCGGCACAGAGACTCACTGCTGCCTGTGCAGTGGCAGCACAGAGACTCACTGCTGCCCGTGCAGTGGCAGCACAGAGACTCACTGCTGCCCGTGCAGTGGCGGCACAGAGACTCACTGCTGCCCGTGCAGTGGCAGCACAGAGACTCACTGGTGTCCATGCAGTGGCGGCACAGAGACTCACTGATGCCCGTGCAGTGGCGGCACAGAGACTCACTGCTGCCCATGCAGTGGCAGCACAGAGACTCACTGCTGCCCGTGCAGTGGCGGCACAGAGACTCACTGCTGCCCATGCAGTGGCGGCACAGAGACTCACTGCTGCCCGTGCAGTGGCGGCACAGAGACTCACTGCTGCCCGTGCAGTGGCAGCACAGAGACTCACTGGTGTCCAGGCAGTGGTGGCACAGGGACACACTGGTGTCTGTGTGGCAGCAGCACAGGGACTCAGTGATGCCAGTGCAGTGGCAGTGCAGGGACTCACTGATGCCCACACAGTGGCAGTGCAGGGATTCGGTGGTGCCAGTGTGGCGGCAGTGCAGGGACTCAGCAGCGCCTGTGCAGTGGCAGGGCAGGTTCTGAGCGGTGCCCGTGCGGTGCAGGGCGCTGATGTCCGGGTGCCGCTGCGTGGAGCTGGACTGCTGGGAAGGCTCTGACGGGGAGCCCATCGTGTACCACGGCCACACCCTCACCTCCAAGATCCTCTTCCGTGATGTCATCGAGAGCATCCGCGACTATGCCTTCAAGGTGAGCTGGGTGCTGCAGCCCCGGGATGGGTGCTGGGTGCTGGTGCTGGGTGCTGCAGCCCCAGGATGGCTGATGATGCTGGGTGCCGGTGCTGGGTGCTGCAGCCCTGGGATGGGTGCTGGGTGCTGGATGCTGGGTGCTGATTGCTGGTTGCTGGGTGCCGGTGCTGGGTGCTGCAGCCCTGGGATGGGTGCTGGGTGCTGGATGCTGGTTGCTGGGTGCCAGCGCTGGGCGCTGCAGCCCCAAGATGGGTGCTGGATGCTGGATGCTGGATGCTGGGTGCTGGGTGCTGGCGCTGGGTGCTGCAGCCCCAAGATGGGTGCTGGATGCTGGATGCTGGATGCTGGGTGCTGGGTGCTGGCGCTGGGCGCTGCAGCCCCGGGATGGGTGCTGGGTGCTGGATGCTGGATGCTGGATGCTGGATGCTGGATGCTGGTTGCTGGGTGCTCGTGCTGGGTGCTGCAGCCTCGGGATGGGTGCTGGATGCTGGGTGCTGGATGCTGGATGCTGGTGCTGGGCACTGCAGCCCCGGGATGGTGCTGGATGCTGGGTGCTGGTTGTTGGATGCTGGATGCTGGGTGCTGGTGCTGGGCACTGCAGCCCCGGGATGGTGCTGGGTGCTGGGTGCTGGGTGCTGGATGCTGGTTGTTGGATGCTGGATGCTGGGTGCTGGTGCTGGGCGCTGCAGCCCTGGGATGGTGCTGGATGCTGGTTGTTGGATGCTGGATGCTGGGTGCTGGTGCTGGGCGCTGCAGCCCCACAATGGGTGCTGGGCCCTGGGTGCTGAGCACTGCCTGTCCCTGTCCCTGTGCCCAGCAATCGCCCTACCCTGTCATCCTGTCCCTGGAGAACCACTGTGGGCTGGAGCAGCAGGCCACCATGGCTCACCACTTGAGAGTCATCCTGGGGGACATGCTGCTGGCACAGCCACTGGAGGGGCAAGACCCCCACAGTCTCCCCTCCCCGGAGGTAAGGCCACCTCTGCCCACCCACCACGGCGTCCCCATGTCCCCTGCAAGCCCTCACCTCACTCCTTCTTCCTGCAGCAGCTGAAGGGGAAGGTCCTGGTGAAGGGCAAGAAGCTGCCAGAGCCATGGCATGAGCCCCAGGGTGTCACCTCCCTTCCAGAACCTGAGGAGGAGGAAGAGGAGGAGGAGGAAGAGGAAGAGGAGAAGTTTCAGGAGAGAGGCAGGCGGCAGGTAAGAGGTTGTCTCTACGGTGCCAAGGGACCACAGCATGCCAGTGGTGCTGGAGAGCCATGGGGGCCTGCTGGTGCTGGGACACCTTCATGTCCTGGGGCTCCTGGAGGCCCAGAGTGTCCCAGCAGTGCCACAGGACCACTGTGTGCCAGCAGTGCTGTGCCCCGGGGCCAATGCCTGCTGCCACCACCCCCTGATTCAAGCCTGCTCTCTTCCAGTCCTCCCAGGCGCTGCAGGAGATCAGACCTTTGCAGGTGGGTGGCATGGTGGAGCTGGGTGGCATGGTGGAGCCAAGTGGGCTGAGGGGTTGGGCAGCGTAGGGGCAGTGAGTGGTTGTCACTGCCCAGCAGAGGGGACAGAACTTGAGGACTTCTCAGCTTGAGCCTTCCTCTTCCCCCACCGGGCTGGGTGCTCCATTTCTGGGGTCTCCATCACCACCAAGGTGACCCTCTTGAGATCTCCATTGCCCAGGGCAGTGTCCTCCCTTGTCTCAGTTCTCCACCACCTTGAGGCCTCTAACATTCTGAGCTGTCCCTCAGCTTGGCTTCTCCATGACTTCGGGGTCTCAGCCTGCTTGAGTTCTCCATCACCTCAGGCCCCAGCACTCTTGGCCTTGGGTTATCCATTGCTTTGTGCCTCTGCCACCTTGGGTCTCCATCCCTTTGGAGGTCTCCATGACCTTGGGGGTCTCAGCACTAGCAGGGCAGGGGGTGGTCTGTAGACCCTCAGGCAGGCAGATGGCACCAGAGCCAGAGTGGCCCTGGCACCACGGTGGTTCCTGCAGGCCAAGGATGCATCACAGGTGGCCCCAGAGCTGTCAGCCATGGTGGTGTACTGCCAGGCTGTGCCCTTCCCCGGCCTGGCCCATGCCCTGCGCCACCCCCGGCCCTGGCAGATGTCCTCCTTCAGCGAGAGGAAGGCTCGGAAGCTCATCAAGGAGGCAGGTGAGCATGGTGGGACAGGGACAGGGATGGGGACAGAGTGGCTCCATGCTCCTGGCTTCACTGGAATGAAGGATGGGGCTGAGACCCATGGGCTTTGCCACCAAGGTGGCTTCATGGGGGGTGGCTGGCAACGTGGTGGCCTTGGCTGGGCTGCTTTGGTCTGGTAGGACTGGGTCCTGGTGTCAGGGTCTGGGGCCAGAGACAAGAATGAGGGTCACAGGTCTAGGATCTGGGGTCAGAGCTTGGGATGTGGCATCTGGGTCCAGGGTCAGGTCTGGGGTCTGTGATTAAGATCTGGGTCAAGGTCCAGGGATTGAAATCTGGGGTCAAGGTCTGGGGCTGGGTTCAGGGTTTGGGGTCCAGGTCAGGATTTGAGGTCAGAGTTGGATGTATAGAGACAGGGTCCAGGGTCAGGATCTGTCTGGGTCAGGGGTTCTAAGACAAAGTCTATGGTCCAGGGTCAGGATCCAGGGTCAAGGTCTGGGCTGGAGTCCAGGATCTAAGGTCTGATTTGAGATCTTGGTTCAGAGTTTCAGGATCAGGGTCTGGGATTTAAGGTCTGAGTCCAGAGTCTGGGGTCCAGCGTCGAGGGCCATGGTCAGGGTTTGGGGTCTAAAGTCAAGCTCTGGGATCAGGACCCAGGGACAGTGTCTGGGATCCAAGGCTGGGAATTAGAGCTGGGTCAGCTTCCAAGGTGTGAGGTCTGGGGTCAGGGTCTGGGGTCCAAGGTCAAGCTCCAGGGCCAAGCTCCGCAGCTGTGGTCTGAGCCCAGGCTGCAGTTTCAGGCCCGGGTCTCATTTCTGGCTCTGGACTCTCTCAGCTAGGCAGGCTCCATCCGTGTCCCCAGGCACAGGGGTGTAGACAGGGCACCGTCCCCCCTGGCAGGGCCCCTCAGGAGCACCCATGGGTGCTGTGCCCCCCCCAGGCGCGGCGCTGGTCCGGTACAATGCCCAACAGCTCAGCCGCATCTACCCGCTGGGGCTGAAGATGAACTCCTCCAACTACAACCCCCAGGAGATGTGGAACGTTGGATGCCAGCTGGGTGAGAACCCAACAGCCCCGGGGCACACCTGGTGCCCGCCTCGGAGCCGTCGCTCCCCCTGACCCTCCGTGCCCCTGCCCCCACAGTGGCGCTCAACTTCCAGACGCCAGGCTACGAGATGGACCTGAACGCAGGACGCTTCCTGGGCAACGGCCGCTGCGGCTACGTGCTGAAGCCTCCCTGCCTGCGCAGCGCCCCCGGGCAGGGCTCCCACGGCCTGCTGCTGCACGTCAGGGTGAGGGCTCCTCACCCCCCCGCCCCCGCGCCTCGGTGGATGCCACCCACGTCCCTGCTGGGTGACGTTCAGCACGTTCCGGCGCCTGGCCAAGTGCCACCTGCATCCCTTTTCCCGGGTGACATCAACCCCACACCCAGCCAGGTGCCATCCACATCCCTTCTGGGTGGCACCAACCCCATGTCCAGCCAGGTGCCATCCACATCCCTTCTGGGTGGCACCAATCCCACACCCAGCCAGGTGCCATCCACGTCCCTTCTGGGTGGCACCAACCCCATGTCCAGCCAGGTGCCATCCACATCCCTTCTGGGTGGCACCAACCCCATGTCCAGCCGGGTGCCATCCATGTCCTTTTCAGCCATGTACCACCTCATATCCAGCCAGGTGCCATTTGCATACCTTCTCCTGGGTAACACTGACCCCAGGCCAGGTGCCACCCCTGTCCCTTCTCCTGGGGGGCATCAACCTTTACCCTGCACCCAGACATATGGCACTCATGTGCCTTTACATTGGTGGTGCCAACCACCTCCCTCCTCCCCACTCCTTCCCCATTCCTGCTGAGATCAACCCTGTCCCCACATCCAGCCATGTGCCACTCATGTCCCTCCTCCTGGGGACACCAACCCTGTCCCCACATCCAGCCATGTACCACTCATGTCCCTCCTCCTGGGCACACCAACCCTGTCCCCACATCCAGCCATGTGCCACTCATGTCCCTCCTCCTGGGGACACCAACCCTGTCCCCAGATCCAGCCATGTGCCACCCCTGTCCCTTCTCCGGTGCCTGCCACCCGTGGTGTCCCAGCACGCCCTGCCCGCAGGTGATCTCGGCGCAGCAGCTGCCCAAGCTGCACAGGGAGAAGGGCAGCTCCATCGTGGACCCTTTTGTGCGGGTGGAGATCCACGGTGTGCCAGCTGACTGTGCCAGGCAGCAGACCCACCACAAGCTCAACAATGGTGAGCACCTGCTGGGACACCATGGCCTGGCCACTGGTCCCTGGGTACACCCTGGAGCACCTGGTCCTTAGGGGCACCCAGTCCCTGGCAACACCCTAGGGCCCCCTGATCACCCGAGGACGGCACAGGGCACTTGGTGCTCAGGGGCACCTGACCTCCTAGGCCACTCTGACCCCTGGGGACACTCCAGAGCTGTCTCCTCCTTCCCCACAGCACACTCCAGCCAGCCCCAGTGTCACCCCAGTGCCCTCGGTACAGCCAATCACAGCTCAGCCCCAGTGTCACCTCCATCCCCCCGGCACAGCCCAGCCTGGTCCCAGAATGACTCCGTTCCTCCAGTACAGCCTGTAACGGCCCCAGGCTGACCCCCACTGCTCCAGCATACACCACCGAGGCCCCAGAGGGGTCCTCATTGCCCAGTACAGCCCTGCCCAGCCCCAGTCTGACCCCCATTGCCCAGTACAGCCCTGCCCAGCCCCAGTCTGACCCCCACTGCCCAGTACAGCTCTGCCCAGCCCCAGTCTGACCCCCATTGCCCAGTACAGCCCTGCCCAGCCCCAGTCTGACCCCCACTGCCCCGTACAGCCCTGCCCAGCCCCAGTCTGACCCCCATTCCTCCAGTATGCCCCCCCCAGCCCCAGGCCTGCCCAGCCTGGCCCCAGCTTCCTCTCCCCTCCCGCGGTCGGCCCCAGTGCCCGCACACCCCCAGCTAATCCGGGGCAGGTCAAGCAGGTGCCCATGGTCAGGGGGGTGGGTGGCGAGGGTGTCCCGGGTGGCAGTGCCCACCCCCACCTCGGGTGCCGCAGGCTTCAACCCGCGCTGGGAGGAGACTCTGAGCTTCCAGCTGCGGGTGCCCGAGCTGGCCCTGCTGCGCTTCGTGGTGGAGGACTACGACACCACCTCCTGCAACGACTTCGTGGGGCAGTTCACCCTGCCCCTGGCCAGCGTCAGGCAAGGTGAGTGGGTTTACCCTCCTGGTGCCCCCCCCGTGGTGGGGACAGTCTCCTGGCACCCCTCTCAGTGCCCCTCTGTGCCCCCAGGCTACCGGCACATCCACCTGCTCTCCAGGGCTGGGGCGTCCCTGTCCCCTGCCACGCTCTTCGTGCACATTCGATGCCAGAGCCTGTGAGGACCCCGTTGGAAGGATCCTGTGCCCCGTGTTGGGGACAAGCACGTGCTCCTCCTTGGGGTGGGCACCCTCCTGAGCCTGAGCCACTCCACTCCTTGTGTGGGGACAGCCTGGGGACACCGCTCGCCTGGCCACGGTGACAGCAGGGCTGGTTGGGACACCCAAGGATGTAGGGGACCCCTTCCATGTGCCACAGTGCCACCCCACTGCTGGGCCCTGTGCCCAGCGAGTCCTCTCCCTGGCTGTGTGCCCAAGGGAAGAGATGCTGTGACAAGCAGGACAGAGTGGCTGAATCACTGAGAGCCCAGAGCAGCCCCGGGGAGGGTGGCATGGGTGACAGCAACTCCCAAACTCAGTGCCAGCACCACGAGGTGCTGTGCACAGAATGGCAGGGGTTGGAGGGGACCTCTGGGGATCACAGAGTCCAACTCCCCCTGCCAAGGCAGGGAGAAGGTCACCCAGGAACACCTCCAGGTGGGGTTGGAATCTCTCCAAAGAAGGAGACTCCACAGCCTCTCTGGGCAGCCTGCTCCAGGCCTCCAGCACCCTCACAGGAGTTCCTCCTCATGCTTAGATGGAACTTCCTATGTTCAAGGTCCCCGAGGGGACCCTGCCACCGTGCAGTGCCACCATGCCCACAGGGCTGAGCCCCTCCCTGGCTGGAAGCCACATCCCCACCCCTGCTCCAGCACTGGCCCAGTCACAAAGTCACAGCTCGGTGCCAAGCCAGTCAAATAAAGGTTTTATTGTAACAGAGCCTGTCCCGGCGTCAGTGTCACCTCCTGGGGCCCCTTGGGTGGCAGGGGGAGAAGGCTGAGCCCACCTCCAAACACAGCAGTGCCCCAGGGAGCTGCCAAGCACCCCTGGGTGCCAGGGGGGAGTCTGCTGAAGAAGCCTCCAAACTGCCATGAGGACATGAGGAGGGTCCTGCCAGACACATCTCCCCCACATCACACCCAGCCTCTCCCAGCCTGGGACACTGGGGGGGGACACAAGGGGTACTTGCATAGGTGACAGGGGGCCCTGGGCAGAGGGAATACCACCGTGGGGATGTGACAAGCTCCTTGCTCCCTACTGAAGCTCTGTGGGTCCAGGCTGGGGTGGGCAAAGCCCTTCAGGGTCCAGGCTGTGGCACAGGGCACCACAGAGGGAGAGGAGGCACAGGGGTGCATAGATGGGGGCTTGGCCTTGGCATGCAGCTTTGGAAACCTTTGGCTGAGAGCTCAGGAGCGTCTTGGAGCTTTGGTGGACAGGGCTCCTGCCCCGGCAGGAGGTGGCAGGCTGCCCAGCCGCTTCTTCCCCGAGGCCTCTTGCCGAGATCGAGGTGTGCCACGAGTGAAAACATTCCCTTTACCTCGGAGCTTCCCACAGCAGGTGGTGCCCACAAGCCTGGTGGAAGAGGCACAGGGTGGCAGGAGAGGCTGGAGCCCCGCGGGGGATGTCACAGGGCGGTCCCTTGATGCACATCCAGGCTTCCAGACAGGAGCAGCCGAGCAGAGCCCCGAGGAGCAGCAGTGGTGATGGCTCATGCCCCCGGTGCCCACAGCCCCGGGGCGGTGCAGAGGAGTGACCCTGAGCAGTCCAAGCAGAGCAGGATGTCCTGGAGGAGCTTTGGAGGCAGCGAGGAGCTGAGTCGCCCCCTTAGGTCTTCAGGCATTGCTGCTCCTCGGTTCAGGGCTGGCGAGCAGCGAGGGCTGGAGGCTGCAAGGCTGGGGGGCAGCAGGGACAAGGCATCGCTCGCACCGATAGCCCTTGGAGAGCAGCTTGGCCGTGCCCCCGAGAGCGGACGGAGCCATCCTCCCTCTGCAGGCTCCACCGGGAAGGAGCAGAGGGAGCCGAGCAGGCGGCAGGCAGCCCAGCAGAGCCCTCAGGCAGGCAGGAGAGCTCTGCTGCCTCGTCCTGGCGCTCCACCACACCGCCGGGCACAAGCAGCAGCCACCTCGGTTGGCCCTGTCGGGGAGAGTCAGGATCCAGCGAGCCGCAGGTGGCCTTGGGCAGACTGCGACTGAGGGCAGTTGGGAACAGGAAAGATTTAAAATATATATAATATAGACTTTTATTATTCACCCGTTGACTCCAGGCTAAGCCAATCACCAGCTAGCTCCAGCAGTTACATTCCCTTGATCATGTCTTTACGAGGATGCAATTACACCAAAACAAAGGAGGCCGCAGGTGGCAGCGGCGCCGCGGGCCCGGGCAGGGGATCCAGGCTGCTTTGGTGCCACCATCTCCTGGCAGGGCTCAGGCAGGAAGGAGGACGATGGCAGCACCTCCGCCGGGCACAGCTCTCCTGGCAAGGGCTTGCTTACTGCAGCACCAGTCCGACCTGAGGGGCGAGGAGACAGAGGGTCAAGAGATGCCCAAGTGTCGGTGCCCTCTGCCCCTGAGCTGGCTGGCAGGGCTCAGCAGCGCCTGTGTGAGCTTCCACCCTGGCTTTGGGAAAAGGACAACCAAGATGGGGAAAGGTCTGGAGAAGAGGGCTGGGGAGGAGCAGCTGAGGGAGCTGGGGGGTTGCAGTGTGGGGAAGAGGAGGCTGAGGGAGACCTCATTGCTCTCTGCAGCTCCCTGAGAGGAGGCTGCAGCCAGGGGGGGTTGGGCTCTGCTGCCTGGGGTCAGGGGATCGGAGAGGAAATGTCCTGAGGTTGTGCCAGGGGAGGGGGAGGCTGGAGAGGAGGAAAATGTCTTTGCTGCAAGAGTGGTGAGGGATTGGCAGAGGCTGCCCAGAGAGGTGGTGGAGTGCCCACGGCTGGAGGTGTTCCAGAAATGTGTGGCCACGGTGGAGCTGTGCTGACAGTTGGACTCCACAGCCACTCCAGTCTGTGATTCTATGATTCAGTTCTTCGTGGGAGCAGGGAGAGGCCTGGGTGTGTGGCTGCACAGACCCAGCCCAGCTCTCCTCTGCAGAGGTGACCAATAGCTGGGGTGTGACAAGACCAGGCAGCTTTGGGGCACAAGCCAAGAGTGGTTATAAGCCAACAACAACAGATTTGGGGAGAAGCTGCTACCCCAAAGCCTGGCACCAGCACGGGCCCCACTGCCAAGTGCTCTCCAGCTGCTGGTGACTGGTGGCAGGCTGTGCCCTGCTGGAGCCACAGGCAGCCCCACCACAAGGCAGCAGCTCCCAGGCTCTGCCACCCTGCAGCTCTCCCAGGGAGCAAAGGCATTGCTGGCAGCTCCCTGGGAGCTGTCTGAAAGGCAGAGGGAGGCTGGTCTGAGGCACACTGGCCTGTATCCAGAGACAGAGCTGGCTTCACACACTCTGCCAAGGGAGCCAAAGCCCTGCTACTGCCATTAAGGCATTAATTAGCTGTTAATAAATGGAATTAATTAGCTCTGCAGCAGGGGCAGGCTGCAGGAAGCCTTCTGGTTCTGCAGCCCCTGCTCCCCATTGCTGAACCACCTCTTGAGGCTGGAGATAAGCTGGGTGCTGCTGGGCAGGCAGAGAGGGCCCACAGCTGCAGTGCTCAGGCAGCTGGGTGGAGAGGGAGCTGCTGGCCGTGGGGACAAAGGTGACACCTGAGGCTCAGTCCCTCTCAGTGTTGAGAGGGACTGCACTGGCACAGCTGCTGTGGTCACAGGGTCCTGCTCAGCAGTGACCCAGCAGCTCTAAGCCCTCCCCGCAGGGGTGGTTGTGTCTCATCACACCAGGACAGACTGACAGGCAGGCTCCCAGGGCACAGCCACCACTTCTGCTCTGCTCTGGTGAGACCTCAGCTGCAGAGCTGTGCCCAGCCATGGGAACCCTGACACAAGGACATGGAACTGTTGGAGTGGGTCCAGAGGCGGCCACAAAGATGATCAAAGGGGGCTGGAGAACTCCCCTCTATGGGGCACAGGCTGGGACAGTTGGAGCTGTTCAGCCTGGAGAAGAGAAGGCTCCAGGGAGACCTTAAGAGCTGCACTTCAGTATCTGAAGGGGGCCTAGAGGAAGGCTGGGGAGGGACTGCTCAGAAGGGCCTGTGGGGGATAGGACAAGGGAGAAATGGTTTGAAAGTGGAGCAGGGCAGAGTTAGGTTGGACGTGAGGGGGAAGCTCTGACGAGGAGAGTGGTGAGACACTGGCCCAGGGCTGTGGTTGTGGCCTCATCCCTGGAGACGTTCAAGGTCAGACTGGATGTGTCCCTGGGCAGCCTGCTCTAGTTGGAGGTGTCCCTGCTGCCTGCAGGGGGGTGGACAAGATGACCTTTGGGGGTCCCTTCCGACCTGATGCAGTCTTTGTATCTGTGACTGTTGCAACCACCAATGTCACATCTGTCACCCTGCAGCCCTCTGCCTGCCTCCTCTCTGTACCTGGCCTCCTGCCATGGAGGGAAGAGGTCATCTGTGCCGACCTGCACTAGTCCAAGAGTAAAACCAGCCTGGGTGGCCCAGTGGTGCCTCCTCCTCCTCCCCAGGGACACCTCCTGTGCAGGCAGATCGGAGCCATTGCTACTAATGGCACTGCAATGACAGCAGCTGGCCTGGGAACACAGAGCTGGGTGTGACAGCAAACTCAGCTCCATGGGGACAAGCCCCTTGCCATGCCCTGGGCACCCCCCAGCACTGACCTTCTCTGGTGCCATGCTGGGACACTTCCAATTGTACAGGTAATACTGCAGGTTCCCATCCCCGATCCCGAACTTCAGCTTCTCCAGGAAGGTTTTGTTCTCCATGAGGTCCAGTGCATTGAAGACGTCGAATCCTTTCTGCACAGCCAAGACAGGAAGCCATCAGCTCCTCCTGCTCACCTGCTGGGGGGTTCCTCCCACCCATCAGCTGCATCACCTCTCTCCCACCCAGCTCTGTGGCCCCACAAAGAGGGACTGAGGCCAGCAGGGAAGATCTTGGCACCTAAACATCCAGGACTACACAGGGAGGATAGGGCAGGGATTGTCCCCCTGGGCTTGGCACTGCTGAGGTCATGTCTTGAATATGTGGTTCAGTTTTGGGCTCTCACCCCAAGAAGGATGTTGAAAAGGTGGAGCAGGGCCAGAGAAAGGCAAGAAAGGTGGGGAAGGGTCTGGAGAAGTGGGGTGGGGGGGTGCAGTGTGGGGAAGAGGAGGCTGAGGGAGACCTCATTGCTCTCTGCAGCTCCCTGAGAGGAGGTTGGAGACAGGTGAGGGTAGGACTCCACTGCCACAGAACAAGTGACAGGACAAGAGGAGAGGGCCTCAAGTTGCCTCAGGGGAGATTTAGATTGGACATGAGGAACAATTTCTTCCCCTTGAAGGTTGTCCAGGGCAGTGGTGAGAGTCCCCATCCCTGGAGGGGGTGCAAAGTCATGGAGCTGTGGTGCTGAGGGCCATGACAGTGCTGGGTTAAGGGTTGGACTTGAGGATCTTCAAGGTCTTTTCTAACCAAAACCATGCTGTGACTGTGCTGTTCCCACCCTCGCTCCAAGCAGTGTGGACAGATCACAGCATCGCTGCGGCAGACACCGAGCGCAGCTCACCACCAGCTGGAAGGTTCAGGCTACCTCCGCAGCCCTCTGCTGGGCAGCAGATCAGCTACGACTGGGGGATGGACATGCCTGAGTCCAAGCCCAGCCCCACGGCCAGCCCTCTCCACAAACCCAAGGGTGGCCAGCTGAGCTGCCTGGAGCCCGGGGAGCTGCCTCGTTAGTTGCCTGGTGCCCAGGCTGCTGCCTGGTTAGCTTCCTGGTGCCCAGTGAACTGCTTGGTCAGCTACTTGGTGCCCAGGAAGCTGCCTGGTTACCTTTCTGGTGCCCAGTGAAGTGCTTGGTTAGCTGCCTGGTGCCCAGGGAGCTGCCCAGTGCCTGGCAGTGCTGCCCCAGCCCTGCCACCACTCACCGACTTGGCGAGTATGAGGGCATCGCTCATGAGGTCGATGAGAGGCGTCTTGGTGTGAACGTTGTAGAAGGAGTAAGCAGCTTTCAGGCTCTTGTGAGTTGGGTGGTTCATGATGGTGGAGGGCAGGGTGTAGAAGCTGAGGAAGTCTGTCACCTCCCCTGGGGCACTCTGGAAGCCAGAAGTGACATTTCAACAGGGCAGAGCCTTGGAGAGCCTTCAGTAGCCTGAGTGGTGCACGGGCCCCACACAAGGGCTCCACACAAGGGCTCCACGCAAGGGCTCCCAGGGTAGCCCAGGATGGAGACCATCCCCTAGCAGCTGACACCTCCCACCCTGGAAGGGCATCTCACTGCTCAGGGCACTCTCACAGCTCGCCACACACTCTGCCAGCAGAGGCAGAAGCTCAGGAATGCCCTTCCTCACCTTGCTCCTGCCCCCTCACCTCCACCACGAAGGTGTCAATGATGTTCTCCTGAGGTAGGAACCAGTGCTCCACCTCCTCTCGGCTCATGACGGGCGTCAGGTGGAACTGCTTCAGGTACTCAGTCAAGAGCTTGTGCACAGCAGAGACATCTCTGTGCTCCATGGGCCGCAGGCCAGGGGTCTTGGGAGTCTGCAGCAAGGGGGAGAAATGCTTTGTGTGGCTCGCATGGGGGTCTGGACCAGCCAAGGGCACAGAGATGTTATCTGCCCCTTCCCAGTCCCACAAGCCAGCACTCTGCTCCCCAGCCCTGCTGGTCCGGCAGGAGGAGGGATGCAATTGGCTGTGACACTGATGGCAGTGACCACAGAGCAGCCTGAGGGTCCCAAAGCCCCACCTGCCAGACCAAGCACTGCTGAGGTGGCCTCCAACCCACTAACACCACAAGATCTCTGCTTCCCTCCAAGTCTCTGCTCCCTCTCACAGTGCTGACAGGCTGGGAGATGTGCCCCAGGGCACCCCACGGAACTGCCTGGTGCTGTTTTGCACTCAATTTTCACTCCAGGGTCGGGATGGTTCAGCAAAGCCCAGATCAAGCAGCACAGACTGCTCCTGGCTCTGGGCTCCTGCCCAGTCATGAGCAGGTACAGAGAGCAGCTGGTGCCTGTGCTGCCCAGCACCGAGGCAGAGCTCTCCAAGCCAGAGGAGTAGCTCTGACTGACAGAAGGCAGCCAACGAGGTCGGGGAAGGTGGTGCCAGTTTTAATGCTTTGTTTGTTTTCTCTCCTGTATCCAGCTGGGGAACTTCCCCAGCAGGACAACAGCAGTGACAGAAGCCATCAGCTTGACTGAAGAACCAGGGACTAACCTGATCCAAGGTCACTGCCAGGCTGTGTTTGGACAGATGAAGGCTGTCAGATCTGCCTTCTTGTCTTACCAGGAGGACAGGATGTGATTCACCACAAAACAAAAGCTCACAGGGTACCTCCAGCTGTGAGAGTTTGCCCTTAAAATGCAGGTACCAGGGCAAAGAACTATAAATAGAGACTAAGCACAGTACCGGGCAGAGTCCTGCCACACGGAGCAGGCTCCACTGCCCCAGGCACAGGACTTGACCTCAGCCAAGAGCTTTGGGTCTCTGAGTTCCCAGCCTCACCCCCTGCTCAGTGAGCTGTGCCCTGGCAGCTCACAGCCCTGGGGAGGAATGCTAAATTCCACCAGTACAGGCTGGGAGGTGATCTGCTGGAGAGCAGCCCTGTGCAGAGGCACCTGGGGGTCCTGGTGGCTCACAAGTTGCCCATGGCACAGCAATGTGCCCTGGTGGCCAAGGAGGCCAATAGGATCCTGGGGTGTGTTAGGCAGAGTGTGTCCAGCAGACCAAGGGAGGTTCTCCTCCCCCTCTACTCTGCCCTGCTGAGACCTCGTCTTGAATAGTGTGTTTAGTTTTGGGGTCTCCAGTTGAAGAGGGACAGGGATCTGCTGGAGAGGGTCCAGCAGAGGGCTAGGAGGATGAGGAGGGGACTGGAGGGCATTGCTGATGGGGGGAGGCTGAGGGACCTGGGGCTGCTTAGTCTGGAGAAGATTTAGAAGGGATTTGGTAAATGTTTATCAGTATCTGAGGGCTGCCAGGAGGGAGGGGACAGGCTCTGGGGGTCAGGAGTGGGGGACAGGCTCTGGGGGTCAGGAGCAGGGGACAGGCTCTGCTCACTGCTCCCTGGGCTAGGACAAGCAGCAGTGGATGGAAGCTGCAGCACAGGAGGTTCCAGCTCAGCACAAGGGAGAACTTCTTGACTGGAAGGGCCCCAGAGCCTGGCACAGGCTGCCCAGAGAGGTTGTGGAGTCTCCTTCTGTGGAGCCTTTCCAGGCCTGCCTGGATGTGTTCCTCTGTGATCTGTGTTAGTGTGGTCCTGCTCTGGCAGGGGGGTTGGACTGGATGAGCTCCTTGGCTCCCTTCCAACCCCTAACACCCTGTGAGCTGTGACCCTGGCTGGCACCCACCTCGGGCAGGCGGTAAAGCTTCATGGTGCGTTGCATAGTCATGTTCCTGCTCAGGTGGGAGAACTTCACCTCGATCAGCTTCCGAGGGTTCAGCGACCTGTGCCAGTACCTGCAGAAACACTGCTGGTGAGAGACCTGCTCCTGGGCAGCAGCATGGGCAGGAGGTGCTCGTAGCTGCCCTAAGAGGGCAAGTCAGAACATCCTGTGCTCAGCACTGCTCAGGCCACACCTTGAGTGCTGTGTCCAGTTCTGGGCCCCTCAGAAAGATGTTGAGGTGCTGGAAGGTGTCCAGAGAAGGGCAGCAAAGCTGGGGAGGGGCCTGGAGCACAGCCCTGTGAGGAGAGGCTGAGGGAGCTGGGGGTGTGCAGCCTGCAGAAGAGGAGGCTCAGGGCAGAGCTCATTGCTGTCTGCAGCTACCTGAAGGGAGGCTGTAGCCAGCTGGGGTTGGGCTCTGCTGCCAGGCAAGCAGTGACAGAACAAGAGAACACAGCCTCAAGCTGTGTCAGGGCAGGCTGAAGATGGATGTTAGGAGGAAGCTGTTGGCAGAGAGAGTGATTGGCATTGGGATGGGCTGCCCAGGGAGGTGGTGGAGTCACCATCCCTGGAGGTGTTTAAAAGGAGCTTGTATGAGGCACTTGGTGCCAGGGGTTAGTTGATTAGAAGGTGTTAGGTTGGACTTCATCTCAGAGGTCTTTTCCAAGCTGGTTAATTCTGTGACTCTGTGATCAGGCAGGCTGCAGGAGGGCAGCAGCTCCTGCAGAGAGAGGAGGGCAGGCCAAAGCACTCATGTTGCAGCAAGGCTCCTGTCTTGTCACAAACAGCTTGGCAGAGCTGCTGGGCTGAAGCCTGGAAGGATGGAGTGGGGAGAAGAGGAGAAACTGGGCTGGAATAGACTTGACCTTAGCAAGCTCCACCAAAACATGAGGAGAAACTTCTTTACTCAGAGTGGCAGAGTGCTGGGGCAGGCTGCCCAGACAAGGTGGTGGAGTCTTTTTGTCTTGTAGAGGCTTTCAAGGCCCACTGGGACATGTTCCTGGGTGACCTGCCCTGGGTGACCCTGGTCTAGCAGAGGGTTGGACTGGATGACCTCTGGAGGTCACTTCCAACCCCTACTGTTCTGTGATTCTGACTTTAAATCATACAACCAGTCAGGGTTGGAAGGGACCACAAGGAGCAGCCAGTCCCTACCCCCCTGCCATGCCCAGGGACACCCTACCCTAGAGCAGGCTGCCCACAGCCTCAGTCAGCCTGGCCTGAAACACCTCCAGCCAGGGGGCCTCAACCACCTCCCTGGGCAACCCATTCCAGCCTCTCACCACTCTCCTGCTCAACAACTTCCTCCTCACCTCCAGCCTCACTCTCCCCACCTCCAGCTTTGCTCCATTCCCCTCAGTCCTGTCACTCCCCGAGAGCCTAAAAAGTCCCTCCCCAGCTTTTTTGTAGCCCACTTCAGATCCTGGCAGGCCACAAGAAGGTCACCTGGGAGCCTCCTCTGCTCCAGCCTGCACAGCCCCAACTCTTTCAGTCTGTGCTCACAGCAGAGCTGCTGCAGCCCTCTCAGCATCCTCCTGGCCCTGCTCTGGACACACTCTCTCCTGTCCCAGTGAATCCCAAACATGCTATAGGCCACAGAGGGGATTTCAGCAAGAGAAGGTCTGCAGGCCAAAAACCTTTTTGGAGAAGCACAGACACTCACCTGCAAGTCCCCACAGGCTTTGGCAGCACCACTCCTGCTGTGTAAACAGCCTGGAAGATCCCCTCCAGGTGAACCCTCCTCGTGATCTCGCGGATCAGAACCGGAGCCACCCGCTTGGAGCGCAGCTTTTTGTGGACACACAGGAAGTTTATCTCCACCATCTTCTTCTCTCTTGGCAAAGAAACAATGAAGAGCATGAGACTCCACTGCCCTGACCTCGAGGGCAGTCTGAAACTAGAGCTGGGGAGGTTTAGGTTGGACATGAGGAAGAAATTCTTCACACTCAGGGTGGTGAAAAACCCGAGCAGGTTGCCCAGGGTTGAGGATCCATCCCTGGAGACATTCAGGATCAGACTCAATGGGGCCTTGAGCAATCTGATCTAGTTGGAGGGGTCCCTGCTGAGTGCAGGGGGGCTGGACAAGATGACCTTTGAGGGTCCCTTCCACCCCATTGATTCTATGACCTGAGAGGGTTGGTCCTGTGCCCTGCACAAGCTACTTTCTACCCCTTCAAAAGGCAGAGTAGCCAAAGCCTCAGGGAAGACTCTTCCAACCTGGTTGATTCTATGATTCTAAGACTGAGGAGCAAGGGCTGGGTTTGGAGAACTCTCCTTTAAGCTGCTACCCAAGATTTTCCCAGGGAAAAGGAGTCTCCATCCAGCTCTGGAGGATTTCTGTGAGGCAGAGCTTTAAGCTGCCCTCCCTCCTTGAGGAAGCAGCCTGCACAGCTTCTGGTACAGGAGATCCTGCTCTGGCAGGGGGCTTGGGCTAGATGATCTTTTGAGGTCCCTTCCAGTCCCTGACACTGTGACTCTAACTACAAGCTGCCCTCAGACAGAGCTCCCCTGCACACCTCCACCCCCCACACACTCTCCTCCGAGCAGCAAAGCATCTCTGCAGTGGCTGGGCTGGTCAGGGAGGGCAATGCAGCCAGCCAGGCTTCCTGAGCACTCCCAGATGCCAGGCAAGGGCAGGGTGAGAAAGGCAGCCCAGCAGCACTCACGTGTCATAGATGTGGATGGAGGCTGGGATGGCACTGATGAATCCAACCAGCTTCTTGCTGGAGACAACCCTGACGCCGCAGTGCCACTGGGGCAGCCAGCCCGGAGGACGCAGTGCCCTGCAGGACAGACACACTTCCAAAGTCACACTGCACCAAAGGGCCCTGTGCACCTGGCTCCTGCCTCCCCACTCTGCCCTGGGACACTCTGCCCTGCTCCAAGCACCTGACACAGCCCTGGGTGTGCAGGCAGGCAAGAGAGAGGCTGGGAGACGGTTTTGAGGCTGAGTGTCTTTAGGAACCATCAAGTTACAGACTTCCAGGAGCTGGAGAGGTCCAGGAGCTGCATGGTTTTGAGGCTGATGCCTTTAAGAACCACCAAGTTACAGACTTCCAGGAGCTGGAGAGGTCCAGGAGGTGTATTAGGAAGTGCCATTCTTGCATCTCAGCCCCACAAGTGCTGCCTCCCTATAAATCTCTCTTCCTTCCTTCTCTTCTCCCAGGGCAGGTACCCCTCTGATCTCCTGGATTTTTACTGCTCAGTTATGGCCCAGGCACTGGGGGTGCAGTGCAGCCTTGATGGGCTTCTGGAAAGAGAAACGAGGGAGGGCAGTTTGGGCCTGACCAGCCTGAGGCAGCCTGGCAGTGATGGGGGGAGGGAAGAAAGAGCACTGGGGCTTATGGCAAAGCCCAGGTGGGGTCTGGGCTGATCTGGTGGAGGTTTGGTGTAAAGCTTTGGCTTAATAAACCTCTCTGTCAAGCCCAGATGAAGGATTTCTTTGTGTTTTAGGTGCCTTGCCATGCTCACCACGATGTGGAACTATAACCTTGTAGCTTGTGAACTGCTTCTCCAGTTAAGCTTTCCAACACCATCCAATCTATTGCCTGAGCCTTACTCTTTCACCCCTTTTGGAGCAACAGAGCAGCAATCTGTCTGCTCTTTAAACCAAGAGAGGGTGACAGTGATGTGACACAGCAGGACTGCCAGGATCTGGGCAACTCCCAGGCCACCTCCTGGCCAAGGCAAGTTCTCACTTGTGACACAGGAGGAAATCCAAGTTCCTTGAGCCAAAACCGCCCTGAGGAAACAGCAGCTCTGCTGCAACACATCTCCAAGTGTTACTGCTGGCAACAGTTACTTGGCAGCCACCTTCACACACCTGACTACAGCTACCTGAAAGGAGGTTGTGGAGAGGTTGGTGCTGGTCTCTTCTCACAGGTAAATGGTGATAGAACAAGAGGGAATGGCCTCAGGCTGCCACTGGGCAGGTTTAGATTGGATATTAGGAACTGTTTTTTCCCAGCAAGAGTGGTCAGACACTGGAATGTGCTGCCCAGGTTGGTGCTGGAGTCACCAGCCCTGGGTGTGTTTAAAAGTCGTTTGGATGTGGTGCTTGGGCATAAGCCTTGTAGAGAAGGGTTACTGGTTGGACTTGGTGATCCTGAGAGGCTTTTCCAACCTGGGTGTCTCTGTGCTTCTGGGTGATTCTGTGATTCATCCTACAGGCTCTGGGAAGCTCCTCAGCTCCTGGGAATTTAACACTGGAGGAATCCAACCACAGAAAGCAAAAACAAAACCCCCAGTTTTAGGCTTCCATATCTCCAAGGAACCAGGGCTGGGTGAGAAGACCCAGAGAGATATTGTGGCAAGGAGTGAGGCAGAAGGAGCAGGAAAACAGCTGTGGTGCTGTCAGCAGGATCAGGCTCAGCAGCAGTGCTGCCACTCACCACAGCAGGAACTCGGGCGAGTAGTCGAAGCGGAACATGTTGTCATCATCCTCCACGTAGTTCTCGTTCAGGAGTGTGTAGAGCTCCTTCAGCTGGAGCAGGACAGAACACACAGGTCAAGGGACTCACTTGGTCACCAAGCTGCCCAGATGCCCCCCGGGCAGGGCCCTCAGCAGCTGTGTGTGGCCGCGGCAGAGGCAGCTGAGCGAGGCTGTGGCCCTGAAGCGGTGGGGAGCAGCAGGACACAGACATGAGGGAGGTCATAGCCTGGAGGGTTATGGGCACTTGAAATGGGAGGATGTCTGAAGCCAGGAGTATTCCTTTAGGAAAGGTTTTCCTTTAGTTCTCCTTTAGGAAAACTCCTGGCTTCAGACATCCTCCCATTTAAATAGCACAGGCAGAAGTCCCTGCACATCCCCATGAAGACACTGAGCCAGCTGGGCCAGTGTGGGATGGGTGAGAGGTAACTGCATGGTGGGGGAGAACCACAGACTGCTTTGGGTTGGAAGGGACCCCCACAGGTCACTGCTTTGGCTTGGAAGGGACCCCCACAGGTCACCGCTTTGGGTTGGAAGGGACCCCCACAGGTCTTGTAGTCCAGCACTCCCCACTGCAGTCAGCAGGGACATCTGCCAACTCCAGCAGGTTGCTTTCAGCCCCAACCAACCTGATCTGGATTGGTTCCATGGATGGGGAAGGAATCTCCCAGCTCTCTGGGCAATGTGTTCCCAGGTCAGAGCCATCTAAGTCCAAGGAGATGCCATCACCACTGAGCTGGAGTGCTGCCTGCTGTGGTGAAGGACAAGTTCCCATCTCCAAACCCACCCTTGGGACTCCAAGCATGGAGCTGCCAACCATGCAAAGGAGACCTGCACCAAGCTGCCTGCACTCACCACGCCTCTGTCCCCGAGGTCCAGGGCATCCCAGGTGAAGCCCTGGGGCAAGGTGTATGGCTCCTGACGGATATTGTCCTTGTCTGGCTCCACAGGACCGTGGGTGTTCACCACTTCTCCTGCAAGAGAGAGCAGGAAGCCATGAAGATGCTGTCTGCTGTTTGAGGCCAAGTGCCCAGGACACCTCAGCCTGGTGACCAACATCAAGTGTGGGCAGCCAGGGTCCGGCATTGCACCCACCCAGTTTTGGATGTGCCACCTGCTTGTGGTGGGATCAAAACTCCTCTCAAGGCAATGGTGGAGCTGCCTGAGTGTTACAGGGCTCAGACAAGGGTCTTAATTGTGAATTGCTCTCCAGAGAACTTGAGAGAGTCCAGGGGGCTGGACCCTGCTCTGCAAGGGGCTCAACACACCAGAAGAGAGATGTGAAACTTCCGTATGGTTTGCAGCACGACTTGTCCTTGGCTCTTTCCCTGTTTCTTTTCCCCCCTTTCTCTCCTTCTGACCTTGCTTGCTTGTCCTCCTCACCATGTTTTGGGTTATGGCAAGAACACTGACCAGGAGCAGGAAGAGAGAGAGAATATTGTGGTAGCTGGCAACAGCCCCTGGGCTTTGCCCGGGGGGCAGCTGAGCTGTTGTCTAGCTGGGTGTGTGTGCAGCTGTCGGTGTGTGTGCAGCTGTCGGTGTGTGCAGCTGTCGGTGCGTGCAGCTGTCGGTGCGTGTGCAGCTGTCGGTGTGTGCAGCTGTCGGTGCGTGCAGCTGTCGGTG
>WAAF01004060.1:0-45539 GCA_013400475.1 Tricholaema leucomelas | reverse complement strand
GCAGCTGTCGGTGCGTGCAGCTGTCGGTGCGTGCAGCTGTCGGTGCGTGCAGCTGTCGGTGTGTGTGCAGCTGTCGGGGCGTGTGCAGCTGTCGGTGCGTGTGCAGCTGTCGGTGCGTGCAGCTGTCGGTGTGCGTGCAGCTGTCGGTGTGTGTGCAGCTGTCGGTGTGTGTGCAGCTGTCGGTCTGTGCAGCTGTCGGTGCGTGTGCAGCTGTCGGTGCGTGTGCAGCTGTCGGTGTGTGTGCAGCTGTCGGGGTGTGCCCTTCTATGTTTCACAGAATCACAAAATGTTAAGAGTAGGAAGGAGCCTCCAGAGATCACCAGGTCCAACCCTCCCTGCCAGAGAAGGATGAGCCAGGGCAGGCCAGGCAGGAACACAGCCAGGCTGGCTTGGAAATTCTCCAGAGGAGACTTCACCACCTCTCAGGGCAGCCTGCTCCTGTGTTCTGTCACCTTCACACCAAAGAAGTTTCTCCTCATGTTGAGGTGGAACTTGCTGTGTTCTAGCTTACATCCATTACCCCTTGTCCTGGTGCTGAAAGGAGCCTGGCCCCTTCCTCTTGACACCCACCCCTCAGACATTTATAGACATTAATAAGATCCCCTCTCAGCTTTCTCTTCTCCAGACTAAACAGTCCCAGATCTCTGTCTTTCTTCATAGGAGAGATCACAGAAGCCAGGGGTTGGAAGGGACCTCCACAGACCACTGAGTCCAACCCCCTGCCAGAGCAGGGCCATAGAATCTAGCTCAGGTCACACAGGAACACATCCAGACAGGGCTGGGAAGGCTCCAGAGAAGGAGACTCCACAACCTCTCTGGGCAGCCTGGGCCAGGGCTCTGGACCCTCACACTCAAGAAGTTTTAACTCATGTTGAGGTGGAACCTCCTGTGCTGCAGTTTCCATCCATTGCCTCTTGTCCTATCCCAGAGCAGAGGTGAGCAGAGCCTGTCCCTGTCCCTTCCTTCCTGTCCCCAGCCCTCAGATATTTATAGACATTGCTCAGATCCCCTCTCAGCCTCCTCCAGAGTCTCAGCCTCAGGTCCCTCAGCCTCTCACAGTCTCACAGTATTACCAAGGTTGGAAGAGACCTCACAGATCACCAAGTCCAAGCCATTAGCACAGAGCTCAAGGCCAGACCATGGCACCAAGTGCCACGTCCAATCCTGCCTTGAACAGCTCCAGGGACGGCGACTCCACCACCTCCCTGGGCAGCCCATTCCAGTGTCCAATGACTCTCTCAGTGAAGAACTTTCTCCTCCCCTCAAGCCTAAATTTCCCCTGGCACAGCTTGAGGCTGTGTCCTCTTGTTCTGGTGCTGGCTGCCTGAGAGAAGAGAGCAACCTCGTCCTCACAGGGCAGTACTTCAGTCCCTTCAGCATCCTTATAGCCCTCCCTTGGCCTCTCTCCAGCAGATCCCTGTCCCTCTTCAACTGGAGAACCCAGAACTGGATGCAGTATTCCAGGTGAGGTCTCAGCTGGGCAGAGCAGAGGGGGAGAACTTCCCTGGATCTGCTGACCCCATTCCTCTTAATGCCCCCCAGGACCCCACTGGCCTTCTTGCCCAGCAGGGCTCACTGCTGTCTCTTTAGCCTGCTCTTGTAACTAATAATTTCCTTTCACTTCCAGATTACTAAGTGTGAGAATTTACTTTTTGGGGGGTAAATCCCAAATCCCATGAAGTGTAAAACCACCACAACAGGCAACAGGGAAGTGACCAAACTGATCAGTGTCTGGAGAACAGGGCTGGGGAGGAGCAGCTGAGGGAGCTGGGGGCATGCAGTGCGGAGAAGAGGAGGCTGAGGGAGACCTCAGTCCTACATGTTGATGCCTTATCCTTTCCCATCCCCATCAGTGTCACCTCTGTCCAGCCATGAGCTGCTCCCATCAGATGGTGCCTCTCTCCCTGCCAGTTCTGGCTCCTGCCACTTAGCAAGTGTCAGGGCTCCCTCCCACTGTGCTCCAAAAGGAGCTGCAGGGAACAAGACAACCTTTGTTGAAGCGCCACTGACTCCTAAAACCCTGGGTTCAGCCTGGTTTGAGCAGCAGCTTTCTGGGGCATGGCAACACAGTGGCACCAGTTGAGTGCTGCCAGGGGAAGCCAGGCAGGGTAGCCAGGAATGCCCTTAGAGAGGGATTGAAAAGGCTTCCAGGCAATGAGGAGGCAAAGAGGAGACCAGAGCAAGACCTATCCCCGTCAAACCCACCCAAGGTGGCATCCAGAAGCTCTCACCCCTTGCTGTCCTCTCTGTCCTGAGCAGGTGCTGAGCTGCTCTGGACCCCAGCCCCCAGAATCTCACAGCACTTCTATCAGGCAGCCCTGAGCAGCCTCCCAGACACAGCACCGCATGGCCACAGCCTGCTCCCGAGCAAGCCCCGGGGCAGATGGCAGTAGCAGAGCACAGGGAGGGGCTTGGTGAGTGGAGGAGAGGGCTGAGGTTGTTTTGCTTGGAAAAGCCCTTGAAGATCATCCAGTCCAACCCTGAACCCAGCACTACCCCAGGGCACCACCAAACCATGGCCCTCAGCACCACATCTACGCAGCTCTGAAACCTCTCCAGGGATGGGGACTCCACCACTGCCCTGGGCAGCCTGAGCCAGGGCTCAGCAGCCCTCAGGGGAAGAAATTGTTCCTCATGTCTGTCCTAAACCTCCTCTGATGCAGCCTGAGGTCATTTCCTTTCATCCTGTTGCTTACTCCTTAAGACAAGAGCCTAACTCCCACCTCACTGCAGCCTCCTTTCAGTAGAGGTCTCCCTCAACCTCCTCCTCCCGACACTGCACCCCCCCAGCTCCCTCAGCTGCTCCTCCCCAGCCCTCTTCTCCAGACCCTTCCCCACCTTCCTTGCCCTTCTCTGGCTCTGCTCCAGCCTCTCAATGTCCTTCTGGCAGTGAGAGGCCCAAACCTGCACCCAGGATCCAGCTGTGGCCTCCCCAGTGCCCAGCACAGGGGCACAATCCCTGCCCTGCTCCTGCTGCCCACTCCATTGCTGCTCCAGGCCAGGCTGCTGGTGCCCTCCTTGCCCACCTGGGCACCCCCTGGCTCACCTTCAGCTGCTGTTCTCCAGCACCTCCCCAGGGACTTTTCTGCTGGGCACTTTCAGCCACTCTGCCCCAGCCTGGACCCTTTCTGAGGCTGTTGTGAGCCAAGTGTAGGACCCTGCCCTTGGCCTTGCTGAACCTCATCCCATTGGCCTCAGCCCCTGGCTCCAGCCTGCCCAGACTGGATTCCTCACCTTCAGGTGCACACAGCAGCTTGAGGGGTGCAGATGCTCATGAAGTCTGTACCCTTCTGTGTCAAGAGGCTGATGTGAGCCCAGCAAACCAATGCTGTGGCAGCTCAGGTCTTAGATCTGCTTCCTGGAGTGGCTCCCATTCCTGGCTGGCTCCATCTCACCCTGAGTTACCTTCCCTACTGAGCAATCCTTGCTGGGAAGCTTCAGCCTCCATAAAGGGGGAAGCTGGTTAGCTCCTGGGCCCCTGGCACTTGGCAAGAGGAAGGCTGGCAACACTTCAAACCTGTGCAGGGCTGGGGGGACCCAACTCAAGAGCTGAAGACTGAGGTTAAAGGACACCCAAATGCAAGGGGCATCAAGCTGGACGCCTGGAACAGCTGCTTGTCCCTCTCAACCCCTGCCAGCTGCCTGCACAGCTCTCTGGCAGCAGGCCTGGCTGTGATGCTGAAGGTGGACAAGTACCACTGGTGCCTTTGCAGGCCAGCCAGGGCAGCACGTGAGGGCTTGCTGGGCAGAGGTCAGCTGCTCTGGGATCATTCGAGCAGCCTGAGCACCACAAAGCTTCTGCCAAGGAGCACAGAGTGCTGCAGGGCTGCACATACCTAGCTTGGGCACTGGCTGTGTGTCCCAGAACTGGTAGCTCCTCTTGCTGGCTTCCTCCATGGTTTTGGCAGGGCCTTGGCCCACAGAGAAGAGCTCGATGGCTTTCTGAATCTCCTGGATCCTCTCGGCAGGTAAAGAGTTCACCTGAGGGCAGAGAAGGAGGAAAGACAAAACGACTAAGCTGAGCCACCAGGTCTGTATTCCAGCTCCCCATCAGAGGAACCTGCAGCTGGCCCTGCCCTAAGGCACTGCCAGGGTGGGGAGAGTAGGCAGAAGACCTCTTCCCAGTCTCAATCCCCTGAGCATGACAGATGAACCTTTTCCCAGGCACCTGCCACCCACCTAGAGTGGTTTCTAGGCACTCCTGGGTTGAAGGCATTGTGTGAACTGCTCAAAAAGTGCTTTGAGCTGTGGTTAGGAAGGTTCTGAGAGCTCCAGGAGCAACTTCCCTGCATTGCTTTTGCAGAGAATCCCTGGGTCAACCCACGCCCAGCATCTGGGCTTCCCATGTCAGCCTTTGTCTCTCACTGCTTCAGCCTCCTCTGTCTGAGCTGGATCTGAGTCTGCAATCTGCACCTTCCAGGAGCCCCTGGGCACTGCAGACTGGGACAAGATGCAGAGGGTGGGTCAAGGTGAAGGCCACCTCCCTCCTCCTCTCTGGGCAGACCATGGCAGGGTGATGCTGCTCTGCACTGACTCCAGAACCCCAGCTCCTCCCTGACCCCTGGAGAAGCTGGTTTGAGACACTGAAAGCCCAAAATCAGTGCTCTGCACAGCTAAAAATAGAAATATCTGGAAGGAAGGTGGCTCAGACACTAAGCAGCCCCTGCTGCTGTGCAGACCTCTGAGTGCAGGGGGGACAGGAGGGCTGACTGCCAGTGCTGGGAGGGACAGACTTTGTGTGTCGCAGGCTCCTTCCCCAAGGAAGGACTGGGGCAAAGCCAAGAGGGGTGAGCCAGAGCCTGCTCTGACCCTGCTGCTCTTCTTCTGGTGATCAAGCAAAACATCAACAACTTCAGCTGTCAGCCAAGCAGCAGAACCAACTGCTGGTGCTGGCTGTGGGCAGGAGGAAGCTGGCAGCTGGTGTCTGAGACGAAGAACTCGGAGGTACCAGTCTGACCCTCTCAGCACAGCAGAGGACCTGGCAGGGGTGCCCAGCCCAGGGCCCCGCAGTGCCCTGCAGACAGCAGCAGCGGTTCCCACGCACAGAGCCAGGCTGGGACACGGCTCCAAACCTGGAGCTGAGTGAGCAGCCAAGAGCCTAAAACCAGGCCTGGGAGGCTCTTTCCTTGCCCTAAGCAAAGGTTGAGGATGGGGCTGTGACTGCAGGAAGGGTTGGGGCTCACCTTCACTGCCTGGTCCTGCGCCTGCTCAGGCTGATCTCCTCCTTTCTCTTTCTTCCTTTTGGGTTTCTTTTTCTTCTTTTTGGCTCCACTGTCATTTGCTGGACTCAAGCCACTAGAGAATGAAAGAAATGTCATTGGAGCCCTGGGGTTTGGTCTTGGAGAACATTCAGGGTGCTTCCAAGCTCTTTAAAGCAAAGCCAAGCTCCCTGCTCCCAGCCCAAGGCTCCAGGAGGGGGAATAAAGGGTGCACGGCAGGGTGCAGCCCTGTGTCCTGCCCCTGGCAACCCTCCCAGCAGTGAGCCAGGGCACCAGTGCCAGCACCTCCCTGCTTTGCTCAGGGGTGGGAAGCATGCCCCACATTGCAGGTGACCATGGCCTTGCTGTCACATCACCTCCACGTGCCCAAATCCACCCTGTGGAGCATCGAAAGTGCCCAGATTGAGTTCTCCATAGAATCACAGAATGGGTTGGGTTGGAAGGGACCTTAAAGCTCAGCCAGTTCCAACCCTCCCTGCTATGGGTAGGGACACCTCACACCAGCACAGGGTGCTCAAGGACTCATCCAGCCTGGTCCTGAACACTTTCAGGGAGGTTGTGGAGCACAGAAGCACCCAATGTGATCTTTGATCACATTGGGTGCTTCTGTGCTCCACAACCTCCCTGGGCAACCTGTGCCTGGGTCTCACTTCCCTGAGCAACCTGTGCCTGTGTCTTACCTCCCTGGGCAACCTGTGCCTGTGTCTCACTTCCCTGAGCAACCTGTGCCTGTGTCTTACCTCCCTGGGCAACCTGTGCCTGTGTCTCACCACCCTCACTCTCAACAATTTCTCCCTCATCTCCACTCTCAATCTCCCCTCTCCCAGCTCAAAGCCATTGTCCCTCACCCTGCCACCACAAGCCCTTGTCAAAGTCCCTCCCCAGCTGTCTTGCAGGTCCCCTTCAGGTACTGCAGGATGCTTTTTCCTCCCCTCCAAGCCTAGGGACAGAGACAGGAGCAGCAAATAATGGTCCAGCCATGGAGATCAGGTACTACAGCAGGTCCAGCCACAACACAGAGGGGCTGGTGGCCAGAAATACTGCACCAACTGTCACCTCAGCTGCAGAAGTGACAATCCAGGGAGGTGGGTGCCTGCTGTCTTGGAAAAGCATTGTATTGTTATGCTGGAGCTGGAGAATTGAGAGCAAGCAGCAAATCTCTTTGGGAACACAGAGTGAGGAGTGGCTGTGGCAGGGCACTGCTCCTCCTCCCACAGCATCCAGAGGATGAACACTCCAGGGCAGCCACAGCTGTCAAACCCTGCAGAGAGGCAAATCAGGCAGCAAAAGGACACCAGAACATGGGAGAAGTGCCAGCTCCCAGCATGGCAGGAAATTCAACAAGGCCAAGTGTAAGGTCCTGCACCTGGGTGGGTGCAATCCCAAGCACAGCTCCAGGCTGGGTGGGGAATGGCTGAGAGCAGCCCTGAGGAACAGGCCCTGGGGGTCTGGGCTGATGAAAAGCTCAACAGGAGCCTGCAGTGTGAGTGCAGCCCAGACAGCAACCCTGTGCTGGGCTGCAGCAAGAGCAGTGTGGGCACAGGGCAAGGGAGGGGATTCTGCCCCTTGGCTCTGCTCTCCTCAGACCCCACCTGGAGCACTGTGTGCAGCTCTGGAGCCCCCAGCACGAGCAGAACATGGAACTGCTGGAGCCAGTCCAAAGGAGGCCACCAAGATGCTCAGAGGGCTGCAGCAGCTCTGCTCTGAGGACAGGCTGAGAGAGTTGGGGCTCTGCAGCCTAGAGAGGAGAAGGCTTCAAGGAGACCTTGGAGTGACTTTCCAGGATCTGAAGGGGGCTAGAGGAAGGGTGAGGAGGGACTATTGACAAGGTCTGGGAATGACAGGAGGAGGAATGGGTTTGAAGTGGCAGAGGGGAGATTGAAACTGGGTGTTAGGAAAATGTTCTTCGCAGTGAACCTGTCCAAGGCACCAGCTGCCAGCTGTGCCAGGAGCCTGCTGTGGCAGATGGTGTCAAAGGCTTTGCTGAAGTCCAAGCAGACAACATCCACAGCCTGGCAGGATACATCCATTCACCTGGCAGGAACCTGATCATAAAAGGAGCTCAGGTTGGCCAGGCAGGACCTGCCCTTCTTAAACCCATGCTGGCTGGGCCTGGTCCCTTGGCCATGCTGTAGGTGCTGTGTGATGGCACTCAAGGTGACCTGTTCCACGCCCTTGCCTGGCACTGAGGTCAGGCTGACAGCTCTGTCATTTCCCAGTTCCTCCCTCGGGCCCTTCTTGTGGATGGCATCACATTGGCAGCTTCCAGTCTCTGGGGACCTCTCCAGTGAGCCAGGACTGTTGATAAATGGAGTGTGGCTTGGCCAGCTCAGCTGCCAGCTCTCCCAGCACCCTGGGATGGATCCCGTCTGGTCCCCCCTGGATTACAGGGGGACCACACTGGTCCCTGACTCCATCTGCCAGCATCATCCATGCTCTGGTCCAACTGGAAAGCAGCACAACTTCCAGCCAAGATGCTGTGAGATAGATCCCTGCCCCCCTGACCCCAGGCACCTCATCCTCTTCTTGCTCCACATCACAGCCTGGTAAGCCAGAGCAGTGTTTGTTTCACTCTACAACAGAGCAGCAGCTCCCTGCTTGCACCCCCCACAATGACTGAGGACTTCAGAGCAGGGACTACTGCACAGCTCAACCCTGCCTGGAGGCTGGCAATGAACTGAAGGCACCAACCAGCCTGGAAACCTCCCCATCAAGCACCACTCGGTCCTGGACCAGCTTAGTGTCTTTACCAAACCCAAGATAGCAAGCAAGAGGGTGGAGCAGGGAGGGGAAAGAAGAGACAGACTGGAAAATATGTTGGAGCAGCATCCAACTATTCCTTAAAGGAAGGTCAGGAGAGAGATGAGAGGTGAAGAAAGGTTTAACAGAAGTCCTGCACCGAGCAGCAAGTGAGCTTGAAACCAGGGACATGTGGTGTTGAGGGGTGAAGCTGGAAGGCCTGGGTGAGGGGATGGCTGTGAACAGCAGGAAACCTGATGGGATGTGCAGCTGGCAGTTTAAAAACATGGAACTGCTTGGGTTGGAAAAGGCCTCCAAGCTCATCCAGTCCAACCACCAACCCAACCCCACCACGGTCATTAAATCATGCCCCCAAGAGACATATCCACACCTTTCTTGAACACCTCCAGCCATGGGCACTCCACCACCTCCCTGGGCAGCCTCTGCCAATCCCTCACCACTCTTACAGCAAAGACTTTTCCTTCTCTCCAAACTAACCCTCCCCTGGCACAACCTCAGGACATTTCCTCTCCTATCCCCTGACCCCAGGCAGCAGAGCCCAAGCCCCCCCCGCCCCCACTCAGGGAGCTGCAGAGAGCAATGAGGTCTCCTTCAGCCTCCTCCCCACACTGCACCCCCCCAGCTCCCTCAGCTGCTCCTCCCCAGCCCTCTTCTCCAGACTCCTCCCCAACTTTGTTGCCCTCCTCTGGACCCGCTCCAGCCTCTCAATGACCTTCTGAGAGGGAGAAGCCCAAAACCTGAACCCAGCACTCAAGCTGTGGCCTCCCCAGTGCCCTATCCAAGGGGCCAAATCCTTGCCCTACTCCTGCTGGCCACAGCAGTGCTGCTCCAGGCCAGGCTGCTGGTGCCCTCCTTGCCCACCTGGGCACCCCCTGGCTCACCTTCAGCTCCTACTAAAATACCCTCCCAGGTCCTTTTCTGCTGGGCAGTTTCCAGCCACTCTGCCCTCAGCCTGGAGCATTCCTGGGGCTGTTCTGACCCAAGTGCAGGACCCAGCCCTTGGCTTTGTCAAACCTCACACAGTTGCCCTTGGCCCACTGCTGCAGCCTGTCCCTGGGGAGCAGAGACATCTGGTTTGCAGGGCACAGAGCAGGTGATCAGGGGAAGGTTTTACTCCAGGCCAAACCTCAACAGCAGCAGCCAGGATGTGCTGGGGAACAAAGATTGCTGCCTCTCAGCACAGCCCCTGGGAAGCCCCAGGACAGAGCAAAGATTTGCTCACCAGCACAGGGACCAAGCAGGCACACAGGGCAGGCTGCTCCCAAAAGGGAGAGAGGGGTGGTGAGGAGAAGCCTCTCTTCCTCTCCAGGAACACAGAGCACCTGCAGCACAGCAGGGAGAGGAGTGGCCGTGAAGCCACAGCTCTGTGGGGATCAGCATCCCACGGCGCTGCTGAAGCATCCTTGGAAGGGTAGTGTCACCTCCCCTCCCAGCTGTCACCTCCCCTCCCTGTGCCTGCCCCGGGGGGAGACAGCAAAGTAATTACAGCGAAGCGGCGCTGACAGGAGATCGATTGGGGTGAGAAATGCGGGGAGGGGGGAGTCAGCCCCGGGCAGAGCAGCACAGGCAAGACCTGGCAGAGCCCAACCAGCCAGGATGGCCTCACAGAGGTCCTGAGATGAGCCAAACCATTCACGGTGGAGCTGCAACACAGTCACAGAATCAGTTTGGTTCAAAAACGCCTCCAAGCTCAGGGAGTCCAAGCCTGAAGCCAGCACTGCCCCAGGGCACCACCAACCCCCATTGCCACAGGGGCTTGGAAGGGGCTTCCAGGGCTTGGAAACCCCTCCGGGGATGGGGACTCCAGCACTGCCCTGGGCAGCCTGGGCCAGGGCTTGGCAAGCCTCACGGTGACTAAATTGCTCTTGATGGTCAACCTAAATCTGCTCTAGGGCAACTTGAGAGGATTTCCTCTGGTCCTGTTACTTGCTCCTTAGGAGCAGAGCCCAACCCCCACCTGCTTGCAGCCTCCTCTCAGGTTGCTGCAGAGACCAATGAGGTCTCCCTCAGCCTCCTCTTCCCCACACTGCACCCCCCCAGCTCCCTCAGCTGCCCCTCCCCAGCCCTCTTCTCCAGACCCTTCCCCACCTTCCTTGCCCTTCTCTGGCTCTGCTCCAGCCTCTCAATGTCCTTCTGGCAGTGAGGAGCCCAAACCTGCACCCAGGATCCAGCTGTGGCCTCCCCAGTGCCCAGCACAGGGGCACAATCCCTGCCCTGCTCCTGCTGCCCACTCCATTGCTGCTCCAGGCCAGGCTGCTGGTGCCCTCCTTGCCCACCTGGGCACCCCCTGGCTCAGCTCCAGCTGCTGTTCTCCAGCACCCCCAGGGCCTTTCTGCTGGGCAGTTTCAGCCACTCTGCCCCAGCCTGGAGCCTTCCTGGGCTTGCTGTGAGCCAAGTGCAGGACCCAGCCCTTGGCCTTGCTGAACCTCATCCCATTGGCCTCAGCCTCTGGCTCCAGCACCCAATAAACATCCAATCGATTTCCTACCAAATTCCACATCACAAAGCAACAGCAGGAGGGGGGTTTGGGAGCACCCCCGAGGGCAGATGCTGGAAGCCAGCCCTTCCAGAGGAGACAGACACGTTTTCCCAGGGCAGCTCCTCGTTGGGATGCTGCAAATGTCAGATGCAACAAACAGAACCCTCCCAGCCCCGGTGTGCTCAGCCAGCGTCGCTCTGCTCCATAAATCAGAGTTGCCAGCTCCCAGCCAGCTGCTAATGAGCTCGGCCCAACCAATTCACTGCTCCCCCCCCCAGCCTCGCAGGTAAAAGTGCTGGGAAAAACCTCCCTGATTTATGAGCAAAGCTACCCACCCTGATTTCTTCCAGGTCATGACAGAAAGTGGGATGAGGTTCTGCATTCCCAGGCATGGTGGTGAGGGGAAAGGTCCTGATCCAGCCAGGGGATGAAAAGCAACCCAGGAGAGGAGTCACCAGCATGAAGGAAACGCTGGAAAGCCCAAGGGTGCCACTCTCTGTGCCTAGGGGGGTGACAATTCTTCCTATTTCAAAGGTATCTGAAGGTATAATTTGAGGTATTTTCTATTCTGAAGTCCGTTTAGGAAAGCAAATCTCTTCTGCATGCTTCAGGGCAGCTGCAGCCCCTCAGACACTCCCCAGATCGACAGCAATACCTCAACTGCTGCCCTGGGACAAGCCAACACCATCCAAAATTCAGCTGCCACAGCTGATGTGACCCATGCAGCTGGCATGAGCCACGCAGCTGCTGTGACCTCTCGGGAAGGGTTAACTGTCAGCCCAGCTCCTGTCCCGTAGCCTTCCTGGCTGCACTCACAGCTTTGGTCCTGCTCCTGTCCCGTAGCCTTCCTGGCTGCACTCACAGCTTTGGTCCTGCTCCTGTCCTGTAGCCTTCCTGGCTGCACTCACAGCTTTGGTCCTGCTCCTGTCCCGTAGCCTTCCTGGCTGCACTCACAGCTTTGGTCCTCCCTTTTCACTTCCCTCATCTCCTTTCCAGTTTGGAGAGATGAAGCAGGGGGAGAAGGGTGCATTGGCTCTGCTGAGTGGAACTTGCTCCTATTGCCTGCAGGATCAGGGCAGTTCCATTTCTGCAGAAGGAGAACACTTCTCCCTTCTCCTGGGAAAGGCATCACTGCCAGCTCGGCCATCACCTTCCCTGCCGCTCCTGTTCGAGGGCAAGGAGCTGACATTAACTCCTGCACAGAAAGTAATGCCCAGAACCTGAGCAGGGTCCACAATAAGACTTTTGGAAGCACCTAAATAAACCCCCTGGCAGCACCCAAACAAAACCCCTGGCAGTGCCCAACTCAGGCTCCCTGGCAGCACCCAAATAACCTCCTTGGCAATGTCCAACCCAGGTACCCCTGGCAGCACCTAAATAAACGCCCTGGCAGTGCTGAACTCAGGCTCCCTGGCAGCACCCAAAAAAAACTCCTGGCAATGTCCAACCCAGGCCCCCTGGCAGCACCCAAATAACCTCCTTGGCAATGTCCAACCCAGGTACCCCTGGCAGCACCTAAATAAAGCCCTGGCAGCGCCCAACCCAGGCGCCCCTGGCATCAACTAAATAAGCCCCTGGCAGCGCCTAAATAAAGCCCTGGCAGCGCCCAACCCAGGCGCCCCTGGCATCACCTAAATAAACCCCTGGCAGCACCTAAATAAAGCCCTGGCAGCGCCCAACCCAGGCGCCCCTGGCAGCACCTAAATAAACACCCTGGCAGTGCCCAACTCAGGCTCCCTGGCAGCACCCAAACAAAACTCCTGGCAGTGTCCAACCCAGGCCCCTCTGGCAGCATCTAAATAAACCCCCTGGCAGTGCCCAACCCAGCCCCCCGGGGAGCGCCCAAATAAACCCCCTGGCAGCACCCAAATAAGCCTCCTGGCAGCACCCAATCCAGGCACCCCTGGCAGCACCTAAATAAACCCCCTGGCAGTGCCCAACCCAGCCCCCCGGGGAGCGCCCAAATAAACCCCCTGGCAGCACCCAAATAAGCCTCCTGGCAGCACCCAATCCAGGCACCCCTGGCAGCACCTAAATAAACACCCTGGCAGTGCCCAAATAAACCCCCTTGGCAGTGCCCAACTCAAGCCCCCTGGCAGCGCCCAAACAAAACTGCCAGCAGTGTCCAACCAAGGCCCCCCTGGCAGCGCCCAAATAACGCCCCCCTGGCAGCACCCAACCCAGGCCCCCTGGCAGCAGCTAAATAAACCCCCTGGCAGCACCCAACCCAGGCCCCCTGGCAGCAGCTAAATAAGCCCCCCACCGTGCCCAACCCAGCCCCCTTGTGCTTGCTGAAGTTGTGACCCACTCGCACTGGCAGTCCTCTGCCACCCTGGTCCCTCTGGAGCCTGGCAAGCACCAGCTGCATCCAGTAACAAACTGGTGCTCCACACCCACTTATTGATCACCTGGCCCCGTGCATGTTCCCACTGCATTCCCACATCCCACAGCTTTACTGGAGAGAAAAGCTCAAGGAAAGCTGTGCCCAGCTCCCTGCAGCTCCCAAAGCACAAAGTGGGAAGCTCTGGCATGGCACTGGGGGCAGGGGGATTTCAATGGCAGGGGCACTGCAGTGATCCCAAACTGAAATGCCACACTCAGGCTCTCTTGCCAATCCCACACCTGAGCTGGCAAAGGTGTTGGATCTTCCTCCAGCTGGAAACACAAGGGACAAAAGGCTCCTGGGGGTTGTGATGCCTTCAGCAGCACATGGCCTTGCTTCCTAGGCTGGGAGGTGTTGGATAAGAAACAGCAGATCCCTGCTCCGGATTTAGGTGCTGGAAAAATCCCTCTGGCAAACCCGGGGCTAATCGGGCAGGGTGCTTAGGCTGTAATCTCGTTAGGGGCCAGAGGGAGGAGAGAGGCTCTGCAGAGATGCCATTGCTGTGCCCCACTTGACACTTGGGGAGACACTGGCACAGGTTGAGGGGTGGTGAGACCCTGGCACAGGTTGCCCAGGGAGGCTGTGGAGCACAGAAGCACCCAATGTGATCAAAGATCACATTGGGTGCTTCTGTGCTCCACAACCTCCCTGGAGGTGTTCAGGACCAGGCTGGATGAGGCCCTTGGGAGGTGGGGCATGGCAGGAGGAGGGTTGGGACTGGAGGATCTCTAAGCTCCCTTCCAACCCAACCTATTCTGGGATTCCATGATAATGCCACATCCTGCAGGCCACAGCGGAGTGGCTGAGCCAGGACCATCCCCTCATGGTGCCAGCCCAAGCAGGCAGCGCCCAACTTGGCAGCTGCCCTTTTGCTTCTCCCATGCCTCACCCAGCAACATCCTAAAGTACCATTCCCAATCTTTTCCCACCCAAAACCTTTATCCAGGTGGTTTTGTCCATGACAGATGTGGTTCATGGGGCTGGGACACTCAAATCCTTGGTGTCACCACTGCCATTCACCACCTGAGAGCCCAGCAGGCTTGCAGCAGCACCAGGAGCAGAGCCCTTGCTCATGTCCCAACCTTTCCAGTGCCTTTTAGCTGCAACAGGAACAAACCTTCTGCAGACACCAGAGGCAGGTCAGAAGCCTTCTCCACATGAAGGGAATCACAACAAATCCCGAAGTGGGATCTTTTTCCCTTGGGAAATCAACTTGGCCAGCCACAGCAGTGAGCAGTGCAGCCACTTCCCAGTGCTGATACAGGACTGAGGTGGAGGAAGCTCAATTCCTCTTTCCTGTCCTTAAAAGGAGAGGAAGAATTGCTCCTGCTAAGAAATACTTTCATGTTTGAAACCTCAGAGCCAAGTTCCAGCAACTCCCAACACAGTGGGCAAAAGGAGGACTCAAGAGCATCACTTTGCAAACCCCAGCAGCTTAGGGCACTTCTCCTGCCCAGTTTCTGGGGACAGTGCTCAGCTGGGGTGAGCAGTAACACCCTCATGAGCAGAAACACTCCCATGTCCTGGTGTAACCCAGAGGTATGAAATCAGCTATGGTGATGTGCACCAAGAACAAAACCAAACCTTTCCTACTGTTTGGTCTTCTCTCTCTGAGGTGGATCCTGCACAGGAGATTTGCCAGAAAGCTCCAAAGCCTCCCTGGCTCGTGCTCGTTATCACCCTCCCCATCAGCCACACATTAATATCATCCCAGAATCTCACTATGACAGGTTGGAATTGACCCCAAGGATCATCTGGTCCAACCTTTGCAGGTGTTGGTGGAGCTGGAATGAGCTGGCCCAGCACCCTGCCAAGCTGAGTCTTTAAAATGCCCAGTGCAAGACACTCCACTGCTTCCCTTAGGAGATGATTCCAGTGCCTGACTGTTCTCATGGAGAAACATTTCCTTCTGCAGTCCAGTGGGAATCTCCCCACCAGCAGAATCATAGAATGGTTTAGGTTGGAAGGGACCTCAAAGCTCATCCAGCTTCAAGCCCCCACCATGGGCAAGGACACCTCCCACTAGAAGAGGTCGCTCAAGGCCTCATCCAGCCTGGCCTTGAGCACCTCCATGGAGGGAGCAGCCACAACCTCCCTGGGCAACCTGTTCCCAGTAACTTGTCCCCACGTCCCCTTGTCTTCTCCATGGGACCCCTTGGGAAAAGAGTCTCCACTCTCCTGGAAGCCACCCATTAATGTTATTTTCAAGCAATCCAAACTCTCCAAGTACATTTGTTAGTGGGCACCTCCTAGGCTGCCCACTCAGCTTGCTGCACTTCAGTGCTTGCCCTGCTCACGGCAGGGAGCTGCATTTTACCTCGCTGGGGCTACGGGAAGCACGGTGCCCGCTCCAGGATGCCAAGGGCCCAAGAACACAGCTTCTCCTGGCAAAGGGCAGGCCAGGCTGGGGAGCAATGGTGATTGAGCACTGCATACCCTCTCTGCTTGCCTCTGGTTTCCACAAACCTAATCATGTCAGAGGGAAAGAAAGGAAAAATCTCCCCAAGCAGAGCTAAACCTATTAGAGCCATGCCCGGGAGGCAAAGGAAATGTAAACAGGCATCTGTGCTGTCATGAAAAAAGCCTCTGTGATATTTCTTGGGTGACCTTCTACTCGCTTCGGTCAGTGGACAGGACATTGGCCTGCAGAGAGCTGCTGATGGAGGGAGAAGAGCTCCTCAAGCCAATGGTCTCCCCATCCCCAGGCTGGTGAAGCAGCTGCTGAGGAATGGGGTGAGCAGGAAGAAACTCAGGCACACGAAGCACAAAACCTCTGGAAAGCTCTAGAAAGCTGTGACATGGCACAAGCCACACACCGACCTGCCCTGCTGTATGCAAAGCCAGCAAGAACGAGGAGAAAGCTTCTGCTGGCAGCCGTGGGCACGGCGAGGCAGCTCTGTGCCTTATTAAAGGCAGTGAGTAACGCGGGTGCTACGTTAGGGATTTTAGAGCCTTCCTGCCCAGCTAAGGACCTGCCCGGCCGCGCCTGCTCTCTGCCAGCCTAATCACTGCTTCTCTCCATTCACACCTCCAGCCGCCGTGCTCCTCATACCACAAGACAACGCTGGCTGAGCCCTGCAGCACCCTGGGCTGCGTTCTGGATAACAACAGGATGGGTGTGCAGGCACCCGGGCTTTTCCCAGTGCACAGTGACAGCTGTGGGAGGCCTCAGGCTCTGGGCAGGAGGATAACGTCGCCAACAATGCCCCCACCCTGGGTGCTACCGCGGTGTGGGAGATGCTGGGAACACGATGAGGTTTGTGCGGGAGCTCAAGGGGAACGTGAGGAGACACACCCTAATGCAGCGGCATGAGGAGCTGCAAAGTGGACTGATTGCTGCCCAAAAAAGGCACTCGCGAACCCGCTCTGGCTGCCCCGAAAAAGCCGCTACGCCGTCACCCATCCGCACCACGGCCGGGCCGACCCTGCTTAGCTTCGGGACACGCTCCCAGAACAGGCGTGAATGGGAGCCAGGGGGCCCAGCCCCTCCGCCAGACCGACAGGCAGCTCGCCCAATGGTAGCGCGGGATGCTGCCCAGCGACCAATCAGGACACCCGCGGGGCGGGGCGCCACTCACTTCCCGGCCGCTGCCCTCCTCAATGGGCCCGGCCGCTACCGCGACGGGTGGTTCCGGCCGCCGCTCACCCGCGGTTGGAGCCGCGCTCCGCCTCGTTCTCGCAGTCGCTGCAGTGCTCGTGGTCGTTCTCCTCCGCCGACGGCCGCGGAGGCCTCACCGGTGGCCGTCTCACTGCTGTCTCACTGTCGTCCGCCATCTTGCAACGGGGCCTCGGCTATTGCCGCACCCCCACAACAAAGCGCGCCGCGATTGGGCGGAGAGTCGCGGGGCATGCCGGGACCGGTAGTCTGCGCGGGCATGTGGGGGCCGGGCTGCACCGGGACCGGCACTACAATTCCCGTCAGCTTTTGAAGCTCCCGGGGCGGAGCTCCGGGGGTGGCAGGGCTTTTTCACACCGGGGCAGCCGCGCAGAAGCCACCCGCCGTAGCGAGGAGCCGCGATCCGGCCCCTCCACCGCCCATCCCCCCCGTCCGCACACCGCCCGCTACTCGCCCAAAGAGGCGGGCCGAGCGCATAGGGGGCGGCGCCGATTGGCTGATATAGGGAGCCCCTCTTTCTACCAGCCAATAGACGCTCGGGACACTGCACTGCGGGTGAAGGCGGGGAGAGGGTGAGTGGGTGAGGGCAGCGCGGGGGCCGCTGTGGGGACCCTCCCCGGCCCTCGCATCCCGCGGGCAGCGCACGGGCCCAGCCCGGTGCTGGCAGCTCCCTGGCATTTGATGGCCCCACTCTGCTTCCCGGCTGGTCCCGTAGCCCAGCCTGCCTTGCCCGGTCTGACTCCCCCAAGCCTGGGACACCCCAGGTTTGGACAAGCCGGGGGAGCGGCCAGGGCTGAGGCTCGGGAGCACTGGGAAGGCACCGTTTGGCAATCAGGCCCTGCCTGGCGAAGTCTCAGCACAGGGCACTCGACGCGGTACTGGCTGAAAGGGCTAGAGAGGGGTCCCGGTGCCTTCTTCCCACCAAGTTGATGGTGTGTTTTACAGCTTTCCCTTGCAATTGCAGCCTGCTCAGGCCCATCAGTGCGGCAGGCCCCAGTCCGAGACGGGGAGGGGAGCAGGACGAGGGCTGGGTGTAGCATGGCACTGGAGGATGCGTTCTGGGTCAGTCCTCAGCCCCACTCAGTGGGTGGCTTAAGGCAGGTGGTTTCTGCTGTAGTCAAAACCCGGAGGAGTTGGGACGTGGGTTAAGTTCGGCTACCTCAGCTGCTTTTTGAGGGGTTTGAGGTTACCTTTCCCAGGGCCCCATTCCTCAGCACAGGAATATTTGAGTGTTCCACCCTGACTCACCTCTGTGGCCTGCATTGTGGCTTTTGATTTAGTTGGCACAAGCCAAATACACAAAAACCTGCTGTGTTTGGGGGGAAAGTGGTTCTGGCTCCTTCCTGTAACATCTGCAGGGCCGGGCTGGCCTCTACCCTTGTGTGCAGTTCAAACCCAGGCTCGTTAAATATTTATACTTCGTACCATGGATCTTCTGCCTGTGCAGGCCCTGTGACAGCGAGAGTGAGCTCAGCCCCCCCCTTTGAGCCGTGGTTTCTAGAACAACCCTTCCAAGTGCTCTTTACCCCTGCAGGGACTCCTGCTGCAGCCGCCTGCTTGCAGAGGTATGTGACGAAGGGACAGAAATAGCTGAGGTTTTTTGGGAGCAAGTCCCAGCTGAGGCTGGAGGCCAGGGCAGTGGTTTCACTGCAGTTAAACCTTGTATTTACTCTACATGGGCAGGAGATATTTTAGTGTGGTTTTAAATTAAAACAGGAGAGTGGAGCCTCTGCCTCTCCAAGGCAACGCACCGAAGGCCTGATCCTTCCCGTGCAGCGTTAGCCCTCGCAGGCTGTTGCAGAGGGTGGATAAAACCTTGCCAAGAAGGGCAGGATTTTAACCTGCTGCGGTAAATAAACAGCTCCTCTGTTGCACCGAGCCCACCGGAACCCTGGGAAAGGTTCCCCGCGGGGACCTGGGCGCTTGCTTGGCAACAGAGTTTGGTATTTAAGTCAGCCTCCCCGCAAAGCACTGCTGTTTATTCTGAGTGCCCTTTCTGATTCCCTGCGAATTCCCCCTCCTCCGTGCTGGAGTTAACCCCATCTGTTCGCCTGGCTCCGGGAAGGGAGGCGAGCACGTGGTGCTGCGCTGCTCTGGTGCTGCGCTGCTGCGGGCGGCTCTCGGCAGCCACGAAGTGAAGTCGCTCTGCGGCCACTGCTGCCAGGTGCTGCTGGCTTCTGCTCCAGCTCCTGCTTCCTCCCTCTGCTGAATCGCCTCCAGCTGCCATAAAACTTAGCCAACCTCCTTCCCCTTCCAACCCAGACTGTGGGTTTGGGTCCTCTTTATGGGGCCAAATTGCGAGGAAATTGTCTTTTCTTTCTAGCACAAAGGAGGCAGCGCTGGGTTTTCACCCGGGCTCAGCTGCCCTGCAGGCCTGTGCTTCTGACAGCCCTGTGGGCGTACGGCGATGCAGTCTCTGCGTGGGGGATGGTGCAGGCAGCAGGGTGCCTGCTGTGCCAGCTTTGATGTCTGCAGGGAGGTGTGACAGGAGAACCAGGTTAGGCAGAGCAAAGGTTACTGAGATTCTTGGGCTTGAGGCTTTGTGGCTCGCAGAGGGAGGCGATGTGAGCTGTGTCTCGTTTCCTCCAGGCAGAAGGAAACCGAGGGGTGTCTACCAGCAGCCTGGCTCCTGGCCAGAATGGTGAAGGCAGTTTCCTCTCACGTGCCAGAGCTAACAGCCTCAAGATGGGGCATGGGAGGGTCATGCTCTTTGCCCATGAGGGTAGTGTCACCCGGGATAAGGTGACAGCAAAGTCAAGGCCTCTGTCCTTAGGGATTTGTGACACAAAATTCTGATTGCCCTTGTCTGAGACTGAGATTGGTCCATGGGAGCTGGAGAGGGTACACTGGAGTCTGTTAAGGGTGAGTGTCAAGAAGGGGCCAGACTCTTGTAAGTGGTGCCCAGTGACAGGACAAGGGGCAGTGGGCACAAACTGGAGCCCAGGGAGCTCCAGCTCAACATGAGGAGAAAATTCTGTGGTGTGAGGTTGCTGGAGGCCTGGAGCAGGCTGCCCAGAGAGGCTGTGGAGTCTCCTTCTCTGGAGAGCCTCCAGCCCCCCTTGGCCACTGTGATCCTGGGCAAGCTGCAGTGGGTGCTCTGCTTCATCAAGGGGTTTGGACTGGATGGTCCCCAGAGGTCCTTTACAGCCACCATCAGTCTATGATTCTGTGTTCCCAGCCTGCTGTGGCCATTGCCTTGTTGGGGGTGCAGATATCACCCTGTTCTCAGGCATCCCCACTCCTGGCCAGGAACTGCCTCTGCACTGCTGCACCTTTTGGTTCTGAAAGGGCTCAGATGGGATTTGAGGGGTTGCAGGGTTTGGATTGAGTGGGGACACATCTGGGTGCAGGAGCTGTGAGACAGTTTGTCTGCCCTGGGTCAGTTGGGGGTGTTAGTGGTGCCCTGCCAGCCTCAGGGCCAGGGGCAAACACAGTTTAGTGCCATGACACAACTTCAGTGCTCAGAGCTGGGATCTGTTGTGTCCATTGGGCTGCTGATGGCTGTGCTGGCTTCCAGCAGGCATGGGCATGGTCCTGATTTCCTGACTTGAGCACTTTGCATCTCCTCTATGTCAGAGGAAGCCTCTCCCTTACGCTCTGGCTATAGAGCTCAAGCAGGACTCTTGAGAGTGGTCCTATGGAGAAGGGCTTGAGGGTGCTGGGGAAAGCTGGACATGAGCTGGCACCCAGGGCTAGCCCTGTCCTGGGCTGATCCCCAGCAGTGTGGACAGCAGGGGCAGGAAGGGGCAGCAGCTGCCCCTGTACTCTGCTGAACCCCCCCTGCAGTGCTGGGGCAGCTCTGGAGTCCTCAGCACAGCACAGACAGGGATCTGCTGCAGCAAGGCCAGAGAGGGCCACAGCAGTGCTGGCAGGGCTGGAAGGGCTCTGCTGTGAGCCCAGGCTGGGAGAGTTGGGCTTGGTCAGGCTGGAGGAGAGAAGGCTGCAGGGAGACCTTCTGGTGGCCTTGGAGTGCTTCAAGGACCCAACAGAGAGCTGGGGACAGAGTTCTGAGCAGGGGCTGTTGGGACAGGCCAAAGGAGAATGGTTGGAAGCTGAGAGAGGAGCTTGAGAGTGGAGAGAGGGGAGAAATGTTTGAGAGTGAGGGTGGGGAGAGCCTGATCTGGGTTGCCCAGAGAGGTGGGAGCTGCCCCATGGCTGGCAGCAGTGCAGGTGAGGTTGTTTGTGTCTGTGAGCAGCCTGCTCTGGGTGGGGATGTCCCTGCTACCTGCAGGGGTGGGACTGGATGAGCTTTAAAGGTCCCTTCCCACCCAAACCAGTCTGGGATTCTGGGATTCTCTCCTTTTCATTCCCTGTGTTTCTCAGTCCAGGCTGAGATGTTATCCTAAGTCTTCTCTTTTGTTCCTGCTCCTGGGTCCCCTCAACAACCCTGCCAGAGATTTCCCCTGGCTTAGGATGCCGTATGTGAGGCCGTGGCTTGATGAGTGGAGGTACTAAAGGGAGCTTCAGACAAACCAGCTGGAGGAAGTTGGAGCTGGCTCAAGTTGCAGGTTCTAGAGAAGCTTTGTTTTAACCCAGTGCTGTTCCTCAGCCTGCCACAGAGGGGTGGGGGATCCAAAATCGTGGTGATGTCTTGGTGGCACCCTTGAGACTGTCTGAAAACCAGCTCGGAACGGAGCTGCCTGTTCGGGATGAATATTTGATGTGCAGAGTGTGAGCAAACCAGCCCTGTCCTGCTTCTCCAGCTCTTTTTCCTTCCTTTCCAGTCCAGAGCAGGATGTTCCTGGTGGGGCTCTCGGGTGGAATCGCGTCGGGGAAGAGCACCGTGGTGGCCGTGCTGCGGGAGCTGGGCTGTGCCGTGATCGATGCCGATGTCATTGCCAGAGAGGGTGAGTTTCGCGGTGCTGAGCTGCTTCCCTCGGTCTCCCCTGACAACTGGGATGCGCAGACGGCAGAGGGTGCTCTGGCTACGTCCGAGGAGCCTTTCCCTCCCTTTCCCCAGCCCGTCAGGCTCTGTGGAGCTGCTGATTTGAACTAGGATTTATTAAGAACAATACAAAATCAGAGCCCGTCCTGCTAAACACCGGCAGGAAGGAAACTGGCCCCGAGTTGTCCTCTCCTGGGGTGCATCTTTGAAAGCCAATTCCAAGCATGAATCGTAGATTCGTGGATTGGGTTGGCTTGGAAGAGACTTCAAAGATCATCCAGTTCCAACCCCACCCTGCCATGGGCAGGGACACCTCCCAGCAGCACCGGGTGCTCAAGGACTCATCCAGCCTGGTCCTGAACACCTCCAGGGAGGTTGTGGAGCACAGAATCACAGAATGTGATCAAAGATTGTGTGATTCTGTGCTCCACAACCTCCCTGGGTAACCTGTTCCTGTGTTTCCACTCTCTCACTCTAAAGAAATTCTTCCTCCTCTCCACTCCCTTCCAGCTCAAAGCCATTGCCTCTTGTCCTGTCACTACAAACCCTTATCAGAAGACCCTCCCCACCATATAAATGTGGTTCTGTGTGAAGCAGCTTCTCTCAGCTAAGCTGATGTCCCTGCTGAGCCCCAGGACACCTTCCCATGCCGTGGTGAGGTGAGGTGGGATTACTGCCACACCAGAATTTCCCTCTGTGCTGGATGTTGCTTGCTTGGTAACACTGAGAGCTCAGCCCACAGCACAGCTTGTGCCTGATCACACTGAAAAGGATGTGAGGGAATGGATTGAAGCTGGAAGAGGGGAGATTGAAACTGGAGATAAGGAAGAAATTCTTTAGAGTGAGGGTGGGGAGACAGTGGAACAGGTTGCTCAGGGCGGTTGTGGATGCTGTCTCCATGGAGGTGTTTGCTGTTCCCAGGTACCATCCTTGCCTTGGAGGGGAGGAAAAAGCAGCCTGCAGTACCTGAAGGGGACTTACAAGAAATCTGGGGAGGGACTTTTGACAAGGGCTGGGAATGACAGGATGAGGAACAATGGCTTTGAGATGGGAGAGGGGAGAGTGAGAGTGGAGATGAGAAAGAAATCCTTGAAACTGAGGGTGGGGAGAGACTGGCACAGGTTGAGGGTGGAGAGTCAGGAACAGTTTGCCCAGGGAGGTTGTGCCTCCGTGGAGGTGTTCAGGACCAGTCTGGATGAATCCTTGATCACCCTGTGATGGTGAGAGGTGTCCCTGCCCATGGCAGGGGCTTGGAACCGGATGATCTTTGAGGTCTCTTCCAACCCAACCTATTCTGTGACTCCATGAAGAGAGGCTCCAGATAGGTCAGAGGGCCTGGGTCTGTGCCGCTGCACACACACCTGCTTCTGTTCCTCGCACTCTGCTCTCCTGACTGCAGAAGAGACCCAGAAAGCCATCAGTCTGTCTCTGCAGCAAGACTTGGAGCAGCCCCTGCTCTCCTTGATGGCCTGCATGATGTGGGGCAGGATGTTAATCCCTCTGCTCCCCCGGGATGAGGAGTGGACCAGTGCCCGCTCCAGCTTTTATCTGCGGGCAGGTTGGGGTCCACAGAGCAGGGGCAGGCAGTGCCTGTGCTGCACTGTTTGGGGAAGAACTTACCCTGCAGCCACGCAAAGCTGGGATGCTCTCAACATTTTATTGCACTGTAATTCCCTTGGAGGTGTGGAAAATTTGCTGGGGATGCTAAAAGCCCTGGGAGACGATGGGAAAGCACAACAGATACTCGGCATCGGTTCTCCACCAATCGCTTCCTCTTCCTCCAATTCCTTTCTCGTTGGTGTTTATTTACTGTGTGGATTTCACCCAGCCTGCAACTGCCTCCCTGTGAAATTCCACGGGAGAAAGAAATTGGTCTTAAAGACTTTTATTAGGTTGGTCTGAGGTTACAACCTGTGGCAATATTCCTGGATTTGGGAGAGAAAATTACCTCCAGTCTGTCAGTCTCTGTGGCTGGGCTCAGCTTGCTCTTAATTATGGTTTTATTGCTGCTCCCTTTTTTGTTGCTGGATGTTTTTTTTCTAGTGGCTTTAAAATTCTATGCTCCTGTAACATCAGCCCCTGAAAATATGGATGAGGAACTGATCTGTTGGAAGGTTTCTGTGTTCATTCTCCTCATGAATTTGGTGGCTGAGGTGGAAGACAGTAAAAAAAGGGAGGGGAAAAAAAATCCCTTGCAAGCAGCCAGAGCTGCCCTGTAGCAGCCTGTGCTCTGGAGGCTGAATTCACCTTGTGCTGAGGTTTCCAGCTAAAATAAACCCAATGCTAGGTTCAAGTCCCTTTAGGCTCTCCCTGCTTGACTCCTCACAGAATCCCAGCGTGGGGGGGTTGGAAGGGGCCTCTGGAGCTCAGCCAGTCCAACACTCCTGCTCTAGCAGGGCACCCACTGCAGCTTGCCCAGGAGCACAATGGCCAGGGTGGGTTGGAAGCTCTCCAGAGAAGGAGACTCCACAACCTCTCTGGGCAGCCTGCTCCAGGCCTCCAGCACCCTTGCACCAAAGAAGCTTCTCCTTCTGTTCAGATGGACTCTCCTGGGTTCCAGTTTGTGCCCATTGCCCCTTGCCCTGTCACTGGGTACCACTGAGCAGAGTCTGTGCCCATCCTCTTGCCCCTAGCCTTTTGCTCTTGCTGAACATTCATCAGATCCCCTCTCAGGCTGCTGTTCTCCAGGCCAAGGAGCCCCAGGTCCCTCAGCCTCTCCTCCTCAGATGTTGTCACCCTGCAGTCACTGGGAGTCAGCCTTGTTCCTGCTGCTGCCTTGGCTGGGAGCCCTCAGCGCATCCTCCCTGCTGACCTCTAACCCTGAGCAGCAGCAGCAGCATGCACAGGGGGACCAGGGTTGTGGTGCTGAATTAATGCCTGCAAGATGCTTCGATCTCCCTGGTGCCAGCCCTCAAAGGGACCTTGGGCTGGGGTTTGTGGTAGCAGCAGCACTGGCAGGTGTCTGCTGGGCTGGGACAGATCTGCTGCCCACCAGGGCTGCCTCATGAGCGACCCCCATCTGGGGCCAATCACTGTTGCAGCCCCCAGCTGTGCTGCAGAACCAGTGCTAACCTCTGGCTCTTTGGCGTTATCAGTGGTGCAGCCTCACTTCAAGGCCTATCAGCAGATTGTGAGCTCCTTTGGCACTGAGATCCTCCTGGAGAATGGGGAGATAAACCGCGAGGCTCTAGGGAGCATCATCTTCTCCCAGCCGGAGAAACGGCAGCTGCTGAACTCCATCACCCACCCCGAGATCCAGAAGGAGATGCTGAAGCAGATCTTGAAGTACTTTGTGCTAGGTAAGAGGCCTTGTCCCGGCACAGCAGGGTCCTGCTTAGGCAGGAACTGTCCCCACTTCCTCTGTCTTTGGTTTTAAAGCAAGGAGAGGGACAGGATGGAGAAAGGGAGTTGCGGTTGAGTGACGGCCTTTGTGCTCTGCCACCGGTGGCCTTTTGCATCAGCCTTTGGAGGCTTCATTCCTGCCTTTCATTGCTGCCCTTCAGCACCTTCTTCTTCTATGGTTTAAAGTACATCTGTAGGGCCTCAGAAAAGCATTGTGAGGCCTCTTCTGAGATTACTTGCTGGATAATGTCATACCTGCCTGAAATGGCCAAAGATTCTTCCCTGCCCCCAACCTCCTCGGGCTTCAAGGAAAGCTGAGGAGCCCTTTGAAGCCTCGATAAGGTGAGAAATGGGCTGGCAGCTGTGGTTGCCGAAGCCCCGCGTTCCCCCCTGACAAAGCTAACAAATACAGCTGTCAAACTCGCTCTAATCAAACGCCAGATAAGATCACCAGCTGGTTTGGAGGTCTCCGTGTAGACAGAAGGATGTCTTCATAGAGTCAGTCTGGTTTCGTGGGGCTTGTCAGAGCTGAGCCCTGTGACAGCTGAATGGGTCTGTGCCGGCGCTCTGCAGGGGCCGTGCTCTGCTGCGGGGCGAGGAGGAGGAGGAGAAAGCACGGAGGAAGCAACAGGCAGGAGGGCTGGGAGCTGGAGCTGGAGTCTTGAACTCGGGGCTGCCAGCTCGGGAGCAGTTGCTGTCCTGCCCCCGGGCGAGAGCACTGCGTGGCTCCGGCAGGCTGCTTTGTCCTCATTAGTCAGCTTTTAATGATTTGGGATCGCTGGCTCCCGGCTCCGAGGAGCGCTGTGGAAGGGAAGCTCTGATCGATCCAACCCTAGGGCAGCCACAAGTCCTCTGGGCGGAGATGCTGGGAAAATGGTTCCTGCTTGGATGCTGATGTCTTTGCTGAGGCTTTTCTCTGTCTTGCCACGGTCAGCTGGGTTAGGAGGGGGTGAAGTTAGAAAGGACAGCAACAGAACTGGAGGTGTCCCCATGGCTGAGGGGACACAGTGAGGAGTGAGTCCTGTCTCAGAGCTTTCCCCTACCTCTGTCCATTCCCCGGGCTCAGCAGTGTGTACCCCCATGTCCCTCACATCCCTGAGGGCTGGGGCAGTTAGTGCTTGTGAAGGTCAGAGGCATGTGGAGAGCCTGGGGTGGGCTGCAGGCTCTGGGAGGACAGTGATGGTGGTTACCAGCTCTGCATGTGGTGATGGTGGGTTTGGACCAAACGTGGCCAGTTTTGGGTGAGGTTTCAGGCCCCAGGGCTGTGTCTGAAGGCGCCTCTGTGTTTGTGTCCCGCCTGGGAGAGGGCTACAAGGATTTCTTTGGGAAAAGGGCACTGTTTAGCCAAAGCTTTCCGTGAAGGGGAGAAAACTGAGCTGACAGGCACCAGCTCAGGCAGCCACAGCCTAGAGAAGCCTTGGGCAGGAGTGGAGAGTGGACTCTGCAGCAGGCACTGCTGCCTTGGAGAGGCCAGCAACAGCGGCACGGCTGCCGCTCTCGCTGACCAGGCACAGGAGCTGTTGCTGCAGCTGCTCATTTCAGCTCCTCATTATATTTCTGCAGCTTCACCTTTGCTCTGAGATCATCCAGGTTAGGGTTTGCTGCTGCTTTTTGGTTTGCTTCTGTGTTTTATTTTGGGTTTGTTGTTTTTTTTGGGGTTTTATCTTCTGGAAACTCGGAACTAAACCATTTCCTGCGTGAGAGAGGAGGCCAGGCAGGCTCTCCTCTCCTCTTGGCTATAGCCATGGGGCTGTGGAGCATTCCTGCTTGCTTTGGCAGAGCAGCTCTGGCCGTGCTGGGTGTGCACCATGAGGGGTTTGGGAACCCCAGTAATGCTCTTTCCTTATTTCTCTTTTGGGGGGGTTATGCTGTCACTTCTGCAGGGTACCGCTACGTCATCCTTGACATCCCTCTGCTCTTTGAGACCAACAGGCTCACCAAGTTCATGAAATACACTGTCCTGGTCTACTGGTGAGTGCCACGAGTGCCAGGACACTGCCACCCTTCTTAGGGGCTGGGGGGCCTCTGTCAGATCCCTCCCACTCTGGTGAGGATTTCACTGCAGTCCCAGTGCAAAGCTGCCTCTTGCATGGGTGTGAGAAGTGACACTTCTGTTTGCCCTCCTGTAAAGGGAGTTCTGAGTGAGGTTTCCCCAAAACCTGTCACCATCAACTTACAGCTTGCATGACTCAAAGGTCATCTTGTCCAACCCTGCTGCAGTGAGCAGGGACATTTCCAACTAGGGCAAGGGGAAAGTTCTTGATGGTGAGGGTGGTTGAGCACTGGAACAGGTTGCCTGGAGAGGTGGTTTGGTCTCCATCCCTGGAGATACTCAAGGTGAGGCTTGACGGGGCCCTGAGCAACCTGATCTAGTTGAAGATGTACCTGCTGACTGCAGGGGGGTTGGACTCTGGATGGTCTTGAGAGGTTTCTTCCAACCCAGGTGATTCTCTGATTCTGTGATCTTGAATAGAGGACAAATCTCACTGCCTTTGGGCCTCCTACAGCCATAGGGCAGGGTTTGGGGCACTGCCCTGCTGTTACAGGCTGTGGCAATGCCACAAGCATGCAGAGGGGCAGCCTGGGCAGCACCGTGAGTGCAGGGTGGCCTGCACTGGGTCCAAAACGAAGCGGGGCACATCCCCCTGCTGCATCACAGCCTTTCCCCCGTGCCAAGGCAGGCTGGCACAAACCCCTTTTCCCTTCCCTTCCCCCTCTGCCCTGGCAGCGACCCGCCGACGCAGCTGGCGCGGCTGATGCGCAGGAACGGGCTGGCGCGGGCGGAGGCCGAGGCTCGCCTGGCTGCCCAGCTGCCGCTGGAGGAGAAGCGCAGGTTGGCCACCTACGTCATCGACAACTCCGGCGAGCGGGAGGGCACCCGGCGGCAGGTGCTGCGCCTGCATGCCCGCCTGGAGGATTCCCTGCACTTCCTCTGGGCGCGCCTGGCGGCGGGCGTGCTCCTGGCCGGCCTCGGAGGGCTGGGCTACCTCCTGCTCCGGCATCTCGTCTCTTAACTCACCTTTTCTTTTTGTCATGGAAGAGGCCTGAATTTCCAGGTTTGAAAAGGGCAGTGAAAGGCCACCTCTTGTAATGAGCTTTGCCAGCTGAATGCAGACAGCAGGATGAGGCTTCTCCTTGCAGACTTCCCAAGGTGAACAGCCCAGAGGTTTTTTAATCCAGCACCACCTTCCCTCTCCTTTCTTCCTGCTAAGTTTCTTCCCCACCAGCTGTGCCTGTGGCATAGAACAGCTCCTGTTGCACGGCTGCAGCTCGTGGAGGGGACAGAGAAGCCCAAAATCTCCCAGCACAGTGGAGGTACTCCAGAGATCACCCAGACCGACCCCTCTGCTAATGCAGGGCACCCACAGCGGCTTGCCCAGGAGCACAGTGGCTGGGGCAGTTGGAAGCTCTCCACAGAAGGAGACTGCGCAACCTCTCTGGGCAGCCTGCTCCAGGCCTCCAGCACCCTCAAAGTCCAAAAACATCTCCTGGGTTCCAGTTTGTGCCTTTCTCTGGGCATGACCAACAAGAGTGGCCTCAGCCTCTTGCTTCCCACCTTTTTGCTCTGCTGAGCACTAAGACTCCCTCTCAGGCTGCTCTTCTCCAGGCTCTCAGGCTTTCCTCCTCACCACTCCAGGCCACTCAGCAGCTTTGGAGCCTCTGCTGGACTCTCCAGTAGCTCCCTGTCTCTCTTGCTCTGGGGAGCCCAGAACTGGACCCAGTTCTCACTAAGGCAGACTAGAGTGGGAGGAGAGCCTCCCTTGACCTGCTCATACCCTCTTTAATGCACCCCAGCAAACCTTTGGCCTCCCTGTCCCTCTTGGGACTCTGTGGAGTAACTTGGAAGAATTTAGGCTTGTTAGTGTCTCCCAGGACAATCTCTTCACTGGGGAGTAGGTAGCCTCTCGGGTCCTCTTTCTACTGGTAGCTGGCCTCAGGCCAATCCTCTCCCAGCTACAGGCAATCTGAATTCCAATGTGCAATTCCCCCTTCTGATGTAGTGGGAAAGCTGCTGGGGGTGGGGGGGAAGGCAGCATCCCAGTTGCCAGGGTTTAGGTGTTCAGCTGGCTGCTTACCCTCCCTCCTGCCTTCTAATCCATTCCATCGTCACCAGTGGTCTGACACAGCCCCGGAGCGGACTCAGACCTGCCTTGTTGAGGCTCATTTAGTGCTGTTAGCTTTCCGAGCCCCGTCGGGGCGAGGCGGGCACGGGCAGTTCCCGTTTGTTCTAATAAAGCAGGGAGCAGCGGGCGGCTCCCCGCGGCCCCCAGCCTGCTGCTGCCGCTCCTGCCTGCCCCGCTCCAGTTCTTTGCGATGCTGCCGCACGGCCGCGCTCGGTAAAGTTCACGGCGCGCAGGCAGAGCTGCCGGGCGTGCTCCTGCTTCTCCTCAGCCCAGATAAGCTCCCAGGGAGCTCCTTGAAGCATCAGCCCCTGCCATAAGCTTGCTTGGAGGCGGGTGGGGGGTGCTGGCTTGGCGTTGGCTTTGGGCACTCCACAGCATGCGTCTGGCGTCCTGGGATGTGACCCTGATCTCCTGTGGTCAGTGCTTACCCGCAGGAGAGCTCTGTCGTGTTGCTGCCGCACCCCTGTCGTGGCGCTCTGAAAGAGGCAGCTGTTGCCCACCGCCGTGCATGGTGGTCCCTGAGTCCTCCTGGATTCTTGGGCTACGGCTCATCTGCCTCCTCTCCTGCCTGGCTCTGTTGGCCCAGCAGACTGAGATGCGGCAGAACAAAGCAGTGTCACTGTCCCCAGCACCAGCCTTAAGGGATGAAGACCTTTCCCGGGGTATCAGTCCTGCCCAGCCAGCTCATGCCTCTCTCTGGTGCTGGGCACCCTCCTCTGTGCCCAGCTTTTTGCTCTGGGGTTCCCATTCCTTAACCCTGTGGTCCCTGAGAGAGCATCCCCAAGCTGGGACACCCATCCTGGATACCCTAAGGTCTCAGGCTGTGCAGGGGGGAGCCATACCGAAGCACTACCCACCCACCCCCGCCGCCCCAGCCTCCTCCCGCTCCCTCCCGCCCCCTCCCCTGCATTTCATGCTCCCTTAATCGCCGCGCTGCCCGGAGTCCCTCGCAGCCTCCATCAATCAGGGCTGGCACAGGACGGTGGCAGCCCGAGATAAGCTCTGATTGTCTCGATGCCTCCCGCCGCCAACGCGATAAACGGGGCCGCGAGGAGGCCGCAGGGGAGGAAGGAGCGAGCGAGACGGGGCCCTAATCGCATTTGGCGCTCGGCTCCTGCCCTGCTGACGTTCGCCAGCGCTAACGAGTTTAGCGGGGACCGGGGAGCGTGCAGGGGGGTGGCGAGAGACAGGGCGGCAGGGGAGGTGCAGGGCTCCCCACTGGGGTTTTGCGGTGCCCAGGTTGGGGGTGCTCAGTGCCCCACGCTGAGCCCATGCATGGGCTGCGTTCCTTGGGCATTGGCATTTGCTGGTTAGGGAGTCCTGAGCCTGGTGCTTGGCCGCTGGGTCCTTCCTGTGTGGTGCTGATGTACCTGCTGTGGGTGCTTTTGTCCCTCATGGGTGCCACATGGCACCGGGCCGCAGCAGCTGCCCCAGCATTGCCCCAGCACCGGGTCCCACTTCTGGCCACCCCCTTGGGGACAGGCTGATAGGACACCCCGTGCCCGTGGCGGTGGCCGTGTGTCTCAGCTCACAGCTGTCCCTGCCGGTGATGGATGTGACAGGTAGCTCTGCTCCTTGGGCTGCTGGGTGGCACCGACAGCTCAATCGATGGCCGTGGAGGGGCCCTGAAGGACAACGCATGCCCACCCCAGATGAGACCCCTGTGCTTGGGACACCCCTGAGAACCTGCACCCGAGTTGCCATGGCCCGTGGGTGCCGGCGTGGCCCAAAGTGACTGTGCCACGTCTCCCAGCAGCGCCGTGTCCCCCGCGGGCCGCCGCAGCTGCCTCCATCGATCGGCAGCGTCTGGAGCAGGCGGAGGCTGTTTGAGCAGCGAGCGCGGCCCCGCGCAGCCCAAATATTTAACGGCTGCGGCTCGGCGGCGGAATCGATGGCGCTGCGGCTGCGGGGCTTCGGGGCAGACCTCCCTCCCCCAAGGATAACCTCTTCTTCCCAACGCCCCCTTCCTTAGTGCACCCCCTTCCTCAGGGCACCCCTTTCCTGGCGCATCGCCTCCTGAGTGTGCCCTTTCCCCGGAGCATCCCCTCCCTGCTGCACCCCCTTCCCTGGAGCGCCCCTTCCCCGCTGCCTCCCTTCCCCAGAGCACCCCTTCACCAGAGTCCCTCTTCCCTGAAGCATCTCCATTCTCCAGTGCCCCCCCCTCACAGAGTAACTCCTTCCCCCAAACACCCCCTCCCCAGCGCGCCNCCCCCCCCCCCCCCCTAACCCCCCCCCCCCCCCCCCCCCCCCCCCCCGCCCCCCCCCCCCCCCCCAGGACACTTCTTTCCTGCTGCCTCCCCTTGCCACAGTAACCCCTTCCCTGCAGCATCCTCTTTCCCAGTGCACCCCTACCCTAAAGCACCCCCTCACAGTGCCCCCCTCCCTGTGGCACCCCTTGAGCACCGTGTGCCAGGGCATCCCTTCCCCAGAGCACCCTGTTCTTTGGGGGACCCCTTTCCCCGCACACCCCCTCCCTGCAGCACCCCTCGCACAGCACAGCCCCTGCCCAGAGCACTCTCTCCCTGCAGCACTCCTTTCCTGGCTGCACCCCTGTGCCCTGGGGCACCCCTTCCCCACAGCCTCTATTCCTGCAGCACCTCCTCCCTGCAGCACCCCTTCCACAGTGCCCCCCCATCCCTGGTGCCCCCCGTCCTTGAAGCACCCCTTCCCCACTGCACCCCCATTGCCAGCACCCATCGTGGGGCCCCCACTGGGCAGGTGTTGGGAGGGTGCAGGTGTCCTGGGGCTGGCCAGTACCCTCCGTGGGACTGTAGGGACTGGGCGATTTCCCCCTACTCCTCTGGGGACTGTCCCCAAGTGTGGGCTGGCAGTGCCCCAAGACCCACAAGGGAGGGAGCCTGAGTGTGGTGTCACTGCAGGGCACCAGCCTCTGGTGTCACAAGTGTCGCTGTTCCTGTGTGGTCTCCAGGGTGCGGCACAGTGTCGCTGTCATTGCATGCCCCTCAAGGTGTCATCCAGCGTCACCTTGCCTGCACAGTCCCACTCGTGTCACACAGAGCTGCTGCACAGCGCTGCTGTATTGCACAGCAGCACTGTTGCTCCCTGGGGTGTCACACGGTGTCACTGTCACCACGCGGTGCACAGGGTGTCACTGTCGCTGCGAGGCCGCTGGGTGTCACGCAGTGTCACTGCAGCTCCCGTGGGTTGTCACACAGAGTCACCATCAGTGCCGGGTGCACGAGTTGTCACACAGCGCTGTGTCACTGCATGGCCCACGGGGTGTCACCCAGTGTCACCGTCACTGCTGGCTCGCAGTGTATCACCCACTGTCGCCGTCACCACATGGCCCACGGGGTGTCACCCAATGTCACCATCACTGCACGGCCTGGGGTGTCACACACTGCCACTGCACAGGATCCACCCCGGTGCCACCCTCAGTGGGCTGTCACACAGTGTCACTCTGCACCCGCCCTGAGCTGTGTCGCACCCTGGGGGACAGCACAGCAGGTCCCCACTGCCAGCCCTACGCTCCCCCGGGGGGGACAGGTGCCCCAGCCTGTGCCCACGGCCGGGTGCTGCCACCACACGAGCTGCCACCTCCCGTCAGCGCGCAGCGGCGCCGGCAGCCGGCACTAATGAGCCGCCGCTGGCAGCCCTAATTGCCGCGCGGTGGGAGGGTGGCAGGTCCCGGCGCGGCCCTAATGAGGGAGTGTGACAGGGACAGGCTGTGCCGCGCCGCCTGTGGCCCTCCCGCTGCCGCCCGGCTGCCTGCTGTGGGGCCCCTGTCCCCAGCGAGCCCCTGGCACAGCTGGCCAGCCGGGCGGCCTGCTAGCCACACAGCCTGGTGAGCAGCCAACCTGCTGCTGGTCAAGTGGCCACCCAAGCAGCCAGCTAGGCAACCAGCCAGCTGCCAGCCAACCAATTGGCCAAGCACTGGTAGCTAGCCAGTTGGCTACCAACCAGACCGGCTGCCAACCAGCTAGCCAGCCACCCAGCCAACCACCCAGCAAGCTAGCCAGCCAGCCAACCAACCAGCTAGCTACCCACCCAGCCAGCTAGCCACCCAGCCAACCACCCAGCAAACTAGCCACCCAGCCAACCACCCAGCAAGCTAGCCAGCCAGCCAACCAAACAGCTAGCTAGCCAGGCAGCCAACCACCCAGCAAGCTAGCCACCCAGCCAACCAAACAGCTAGCTACCCAGCCAGCCAGCCAGCCAGCAAGCTAGCCACCCACCAAGCCAATGAACCAGCAAGCTAGCCAGCAAGCCAGCCAAACAACCAGCTAGCTAGCCACCCACCCAGCCAACCAGCTAGCTAGACACCCAGCCACCCAACCAACCAGCAAGCTAGCCACCCACCCAGCCAACCAGCTAGCTAGCCACCCATCCAACCAAACAACCAGCAAGCCAGCCACTCACCCAACCAACCAGCTAGCTACCCACCCAACCAATCAGCAAGCTATCCACCCACCCAGCCAACCAGCTAGCCACTCACCCAACCAACCAGCTATCCACCCACCCAGCCAACCAGCTAGCCACCCAGCCAGCTAGCCAGTGATCCAGCCAAGCACAGCTGGTTGGCCTCCAAACCAAGCAGCCAGCCAAGCAGCTTGCCAGATGTCTACCTCCCAGCCAGCCCAGCAGCAGTGTGCCAAGCAGCCAACTGGCCAGCTCTCTAGCCAAGTCTGCCACCAGGCAATGTGGCCAACTAGACAGCTACTCACCTGGCCACCAGCCAACCAGCCAAGCCACCAGTGCCTGGGCAGCTGATGAGAGGCAGCATCTGCCCACATCCAGCCAGGCACTGGGCTCTGCCCTGCTCTCGCCTCCATCCTGCTGCCCTGTCCCCATGTGTCGCTCACCTGCTGGGCTGGATGTTGAGTGGGGACACCTCCATGTGCCCTCACCTGCACTGGTCACCTCCTGGCTGTCCTGCTGAGCCCTGACACATTCATCACAGCAAGCAGGGCACCAGACACTCCCCAGCCCACCCCTGGCCAGAGACACCTCCAGTGCTGGAGATTGAGCCCATTTTCTCCCCAGGCTGGCACCAGGAGGTCAGTGCTGGCTCTTGCCAGGGTCATCTCCACCTTGGGATAGGTCCATGGGACTTCCCTTGCTCCCATACTGATCCATGCTTGGTGCCCTGTCTCCCTGGCATCTGCAGCCTGGAAAACTGCTGCTTGATTCCTCCTTCTAATACTCTGCCCCCAGCAAGGTAGTGACAGTGAGTTCCCTCAGGTGACACAGGGCTGCATGGCTGAGATGCCTCACGTCTGCCCTGGAGACCAGGGGATGGTCTGGAGGCACTGCCTGGTCTCCCTGCCCTGCTTCTGGAGGTGTCTGGTTGGATTAATGGATGCATGGATGTGTGGGGATAAATGGATAGATGGAAAGGCATGGAGGGAGGCACAGATGGATCATGGGCACAGGGTGGATGAATCTGTGGACAAATAGATGCATGGACACATGCGTGGATGAACTCATTGGTGGATCAATGTGTGTGTACAAGGACGTGGAAGGATAAAAGGGAGGGAGAGAGGGAGGGAGGGAGAGATGGATGGGTGGGTGGATGGACGAATGGATGGATGGATCCCACCAAGGCAGTGGGAACCAGCACAGGAAGCCCCAGGTGGGAGCTCAGGAGATGTGGACATCTTTCCTGCTCTGCTCCAGCCTGTGCAGCCCAGGATGCAACCTCCCCAGGGTGTCCTGCCCACCTTGGCAGGGGAACCCAAGAGTCCACACCTGGGGTGGCCCCATCCTAGGCCCATACTGGGGGCACAGCAGCCGAACCCATCGGGGACAGGGTGCAGACACCAGCTCCTTCCCCAGGCTAATCAGTGTGGACTCACACCAGGCTCATTAGTTTTTTCCCAGCTCGGAGTCCTAATTAACGCTGAGCCACCAGCGCCGTGGCCCTGCAGTCACCGTGTCACCCTGGCACCGCAGCCACCCTGGCATCTGTGTCCCCCAGCCATGCGTGACCCCCACAGGCAGCAGCTGCAGGGAAACTGAGGCACAACCCCCACAGAACCCCTTGCCCATCCCCAAATCCTCCTCAGCGAGCTTCCTCAGCGAGCAGAGAGTGACAGGTGGGGGACACACACACACATGGCAACCCCCCCCCCAGGCCCAACTCGTGGTGTCCCCTGGATGTCACCCACCCACCTGCCCGCGTGACGCTGCCAAAGCAAACAGCCGTGGGCTCGGCCGCGCATCGATTCTGCGGGAGCTGCTGTTTGCTTAACCTTTGCAGAGGAACCGTCGAACGGAGCCGCAGCCGCCGCAGCCACTGCAGCCGCCGCCGCCACCGCAGCCGCCGCCGCCATCGCCACTGTCACCTCTCGGCTTTGTCCCTTTTCCCCTTCCTGCGCTGCCAAATGTGGCCCTTCGAGGGGGTCGCCCAGCAATTAGATGTCTGTCCCCTAACCCCTGTCCCAAACTACTGTATCCCCTCCTCATGTTGGGAGCATCTTGGGGTGTGCAGCCAGGGTCACCTAAGCTGTTGTGCCTCTCCGCAGGGTGCTGCTGCCCCAGAATTGGATCGGATTGGCCTCGGATCTGCAACTGGGCTGCAGGGACGTGGCCTGGGATGTGGTGTCCGTGCAGTAGGGCCCAGGTGGCACAGAGTGGTGAGGTGACCTACGGTGGTGGGCTTGTCGTGGGGACACAGCGACGCAAGGTGGTGAGGTGACCTGGTGTCATAGCCTTGCCATGGGGACACAGTGGACTGTGGTAGTGAGGTGGCCCGGGACCGGGAGGCTCGGTGGGGCTGAGGTGTTTCGGGGCGGTGGCCATGCCGTGCGGGCAAGGTGACCGAGAGCGGTAGTGGCCATTCCGTGGGGGCACAATGGTCTATGGCAACGAGGTGACCTGGGGCTGTGGCCCCGCCGTGAGGACAGAGCGGCCAGAACCAGTGCCCTGATGCAACCAGGCCATGCCTGTCCCCCCACGTGTCCCCAGCACAGCCACCTCCTCCCCACGCAGAGCCCCCTGCCCACCCGGGCCGCCGCGGCAGCGCCGGTGGCTGACTCACGCAGCCCGTGCCCTCGGCGTATTTTTAGGCGCTCGTTAAAACGGAAAGATAACGAGGAGTGGGGAGGGGGGACACACACACAGCGCCAGGGAGCCAGGGGAGGAGCTGGTGACACGGCAGTGACGGCTGGGGGGTGACCGAGAGCCGGCAGCATCCCCACCCCAAAACACTCTGTCGTGTCCCCCCACCCCAGCTTCATTAAGCCCCCAGCACTAATCGCCTCCTTCAAGCCGCTAATTGATTTTTGCCAGCTGATTAAATTAAAGCCTCTGCGGGAGCTGGGGGGGGACGATCGATGGGCTGACAGTGTCCCCTCGGTCCCCTCCCCTCTTGGGTTGTGGGGCTGGAGTGCGTCCCCCGCGTGTCCTCTGGGGTTTGGGAACGCTGCTCACGCGTGGCGTTGGAAGGAGACGCACCCTCAGGGTGTTTTTTTTTCACGTGGGGGGATCACAATGAACCCACGGAGCCCACAGGTGCCACTGAGGTTGATGCTGCCTTGGTGTTGTCACTCAGGGCCACCAAACCGCTGTGGCGGGCAGCAGTAGGAGCAGCCCTCGGGTGCTCTGTGCCTCTGTGTTTCCCCCCGAAACCGTCCCCGTCCCCGCTGCATGTCACCCCCCCGGCCCCACGTCCTTCGCTCACCCCCGGCGCTGGCGGCGGCTGTCACTTGCCATCGCGTCCTGCTGTCCCCGCAGAGGCTGATGGAGATGGCAGGCGACGGAGCGGGCGCAGCCGCGTGTCCCCGTGCCACGAGCCCCCCAGGGACAGCCCTTGCGTGGCCGTCACCCCTCAGTGTGGCCTGGCCGTCCTTGTGGTGGCACCCATGGGTGCCCCGCTGTCCCCATGGCCTTTGACACCCGTGGTGGCATCCACAGTGAACCCATGGCTGCTTCTGGGTGGTGGGTGCCTGGCTCAGGTGGTGTCACCTGCGCTGTCCCGAAATGTGGTCTCTGTGGAAGGGGAAACTGAGGCCGGACACGGAGAAGAGCCCTGGGGATCGTGCCCCGCGGGTTTGTCCCTGTGAGGAAACGGGAGAGGAGTCTTAGCTGTGTCCGCAGCCCCCGGGCCCGGAGGTGACGGAGCTCGGGACGTGGGGGGACACAGCCGCGGGGTGCTCGGGGCCGCGCGAGGCCAGGGCGTGGCTCGGGGTGACCACGGGGGAGGGGACACGGTGACACCGGGAGGTCTCTAGCGGTGGGGGTCGGGGGGACCTGTGGCAGCAGAGTCCCACGNGAGCGCAGCGGAGCGAAGCCGCCGCCAGCCCCGGGCCCCCACCCCGCCGCCGCCCTGCACCCCCCCACCGGCACCATTTCCACCCCCGGGCGACAGCGGCCCCCGGCCGGGCGCCGGCTCAGCCTGGGCCGCAAAACTTTGCTGGCGGCCGCGGCGGGGGTGGTGATGGTGCTGGTGCTGGTGGTGCTCATCCCGGTGCTGGTGAGCTCCGCCGGTACCGACGGCCGGTACGAGATGCTGGGGACCTGCCGGATGGTCTGCGAGCCCTACGGCCCAGCCGCCGCTCCCCCGCAACAGCCGGCCGAACGCGGCCCCCTCCCACCGCCCTCCACTCTGGTGCAAGGTCCCCAAGGCAAACCGGGGCGACCGGGGAAACCGGGACCACCGGGACCACCTGGAGAACCGGGACCTCCAGGTCCGGCGGGAGCACGGGGTGAAGCGGGACGACCGGGACCTCCAGGACTACCGGGACCAGGGGCTACGGGCGCAGTGAGCGCCGCTACCTACAGCACCGTGCCGCGAGTCGCCTTCTACGCCGGCCTCAAGAACCCCCACGAGGGCTACGAGGTCCTCAAGTTCGACGACGTTGTCACCAACCTGGGCAACAGCTACGATGCTGCCTCCGGCAAGTTCACCTGCGCCATCCCTGGCACCTACTTCTTCACCTACCACGTCCTCATGCGCGGCGGCGACGGCACCAGCATGTGGGCCGACCTCTGCAAGAACGGGCAGGTAAGGGCTGGCCAACTGCCGCTACCGGCCCCACCGCGGGCAGGAGATGTCACAGCCCCCCCACGCACTGGAGAAGGGCTCTGGCTGCTTCCTCTGGGTGCTTCCTCCTTCTTTTGGCCCCAGGGAGGCATCCCCTCGGGTGCTCCATCCTTCTTCTGGCCCTAGAGATGAACCCTCCTGGTGCTGATGATGGGATCTGGGTGCTCCCTTGAGGTGCCCTGTCCTTTTCCCAGCGCCAGGGATGCATCTGCAGGCTGCTGCATCCTTATCCCAGTGGTGCTGATGGACTCTGGGTGCATCCCTGGGGTGCCACATCCTTCTCCTCACCATGGACATGCACGCTTGGGGTGTTCTGTCCTTCTCCTGGCCCTGGAGATGCACCCTTATGGTGCTCCTTCCTTCACCCAGTGCTGCTGATGGGCTCTGGCTGCGTTCCTGGGGTTTCTTGCCTTTCTCCTGGCCCTGGAAATGCACCCCACGAGGTGCTCCATCCTTCTCCCAGTACTGATGATGAGCTCTGGGCACACCTCCGAGGTATCCTGTCCTTTTCCCGGCCCCTGGTATGTACCCCCAGGATATTCCGTCCCTCTCATGGTGGCAGTGATGAGCCCCGGGTCCCTCCCCAGGGTACCACATCCTTCTTCTGGCCACAGAGATACATCCCCGGGATGCCCTGTCCTTCCCCCGGCTCTGGAGATGCATCTCCAGCATGCCTCATCCTTCTCCCAGCCCCGGAGATGCACATCCTTTTCCCAGTACCGATGATGGGCTCTGGGTGCATTCCTGGGGTGCTTCATTCTTCTCCTGGTGACAGTGCTGGACTCGGGGTGCACTGGTGAGGTGCCCTCTTCTGCTCCCACCTCCAGAGCTGCATCCTGGGGGTGTCTCATCCTTCTCCCAGCCCCACAGATGCTCTCCCGTGTGCTCCTCTCTCTCCCAGCACTGGGAACATGGTCTGCCACCATTGCCGCGCTGCCCTGATGTCCCCGAGGGTCCCTTTGGTCCTTTCCTTGGCCCCGGAGACATGCCCCATTGTGCCTTTGGGGTGCCTTCGGATGCCCCCACTGGGTGCCCAGGGTGTCTCACCCTCCCTGCCCATGCCAGTGTCCCCGCTAGAACCCCCCAGAGGGGACAGAGCTCCTCCACCGGAACACTGCCAGTGGCGGCCTTGCTGGGGGGCAGTGCCTGCCCCACTTTTGGGTGCTACACCCCCTGCCTGGAGCCGGTTCTGCTGCTTCTGCATCGGGAGAGATGTCCCCAGCCTTAGCCAGGCTGTGTGGGAACAAATGGGGAGAGGTCATCCCGAGGCTGGCTCCATTCCTGTCCCCGACCCTGCTTCAGCAGTGCCCCCGGCCCCATCCATCCCAAAATCCCAAGGTGCGGCTTCTCCATCCCCGCGGGGTTCGGGTGATGCCCAAAGCACTGCCCCTTTCCCACACATTATTCCACTCCTCCCACCACATCCCGGGCCACGACTCGAGGCATCGGCCGTGGCCGTGACCCCCGGAGATGTCACCTGTCTCGGTTCCCCGGGCTGACAGCGCAGCCGGCGTTCATCGCGCTCCCGCTTCCCTCCATCCCCTGCCGGCATCAAGCCCCGCGGTGCATCCTCGTCCCGAGGACGTTCGCTACTAAATTAACCCGAAACTGAGTTACCAGCCCCAAAAATAGCCGGGGGTGGGAGGGGGAGTGGGAGCCTTGCACAGCCCCCGCGCTTCACCCCTCGGCTCCGCTCCCTCCGAGCCGGGAGCGCGGCGGGGGCAGGAGCCTCTCGGCGTCTTTCCTCTACCCAAACACTTTAAATTTCCCTTTATTTATTTATTTTTTAATGTCTCCAGCCCCAAATCTTTTTTTTTCTGCGTGGGGGGAGGGGGCATTCACAGCGACACTTGGCCACCACCTCCTTTCTCCTAAACAGCATCCTTGTAACTCCGGACTGAGCAGCCCCCACCCTGCCGCTCAAACCACCTCACCCTTTTCTCCTACTCCAAAATATTTTTGAGGACCCTTTCACCCCCCAAACCCTTCCTAGCCTGACCTCTGACACACACAGCCCTCCCCAGAAGCTCCATGCTGGGGTGGGTGCTCCATACAGCTTCTTTAACCAGCTGCTTAATTACTGCCGAGGCATTGAAGCAGCTCGGGGGGGGGGAGGGGGTAGAAGCTGTGCACTGCAAATAGCGAACCCCAAAAATGCCCCACATAATTAAAAAAGGGAGTTGTTACCAAACCTAACCCATCCCTAGCACGGCTGGGGGGGCGTGGGGGGGCGTGAGGTGGGTAGGATTGGGTCGATTCTGGCATCCTCTCAGGGAACTATAACTTCCTGCCTCCCCCCCCACCCCCTTCCCTCTGGGCGCTGCTGGCTTGGGCACTGCCCATCACCCCTGTGCCGGGGCTGGTGTTAATGAGGGCCAGGGGAGCTGCTCCTGCTGCTTAATTAGCATTAATTATTGGTACTAGCCCATAGAGCAGGCAGTGCGGGATGGACCCATGGAGGGGGGAGATGACTTGAGGGGATTGAAGGTTGGAGCTAGATGGTTTTGGAGTCCTCCACTGCGGGGGAATCTCCATGGGTGAGGGCCTGGGGGTGGTCCCCAAAGGGTCCTCTGTCCATGAGGAGACAGAGGGTTCTTGGGGGCACCCACTGCCATGCCTGGGAGACAGGAAGGCACTTCCTGTTGCACCCAGGGGTGCTGGGAGGGCACCCACCATCACGCCTGGAGGGTCCTGGGGGGCACTCACTGCTGTGCTCAGGCATCCTGGAGTGGGCACTGGCTGTCAGGCCCAGGAGCCCTGTAGGGGGGAACTCACCACCGCACTCAGGGTCCTGGGGGAGCATCCACCACCATGCTTGGGGGTCCTAGGGGGACACCTGCCACCATGCCCAAGTGAGCTGGGGGCAGCACCCACTGTCAGGTCCAGGAGTCCTGGAGGGCAGCAGCAGTACATGGGAGTCCTGGGAGGGCACCCACTGCCATGTCTGGGGATCTCAGAGGGCACCTGCTGCCATGCCTGAGGATCCTGGGGGCACCCACCACTGCACTTGGGTGTCCTTGGGAGCCACATGCTGCTTAGTCTTGAGGGTCGTGGGCTGTGCTGGCTGTGGCATATGGGGTGCAGTGTCCCCAAGGCAGCAAGTGTCATTGTGAGCAGCTCACATGGACACAGAGGTGTCCTGCTGTCCCACTCCCCTCCCAACAGCCCAGGGCACCCTTGGGTGCAGCTGGCCGCACTGGGAACCATTCCACAGTGTCCCCAGGGTTGGTGACACCCCCCCCCGGCCGTGTCACTCACAGGGCGTCAGTGACAGTGGCTACAGCAGAGGCAGCTGTGGGGCTGAGGGCCCTGTTCTGCCTTAGTTCCCACCTCTGGAACCTGCGCCTGGCTGCAGCACGGAGAAACTGAGGCATGGAGAAGGACGAAGGGGATGAGGCCGTGTGGAGGAGTACGACTTGGTGGCAGCCACCCTGCCCTCTGCCTCCACGGTGCCGGGAGCAGCTCAGCCCTGGCGCTGCCATTTATCTTGCCTGGTTAGCGCGGGGGGCTGGCGGGCGCGGCGGTGAGGCGGCTCCTTAACGAGGCAAGACGGATGGCACCGGGCAGCTCCGGCTGCTGCGGGGGGAGGACCGCGGCGGCGGAGCCTGGTACAAAACAGCTTTCTCTGGTCCTCCTTCCCCCCTGCTTCTTCCTCACCTCCTCTTTTTGCAGCGCGACCCCGGGCGCGGCAGCATCCCCTGGAGACCAGGGTGCCGCAGCTGACGGAGAGTCGCTGTGCGTGTCCCGCCCCGGGGATGGGGACCCTTGTGGTGGCAGGGAAGACACAGGGTGACTTTTAACAGAGTGACAGCGTTGGCGATGGCACGAGGAATATGGCTGCGTGGGTGAGAGCAAGCCCTGTGGGACCCGCTGCGGGGCCATCAGTAGGTTCCAGAGTTAACAGGGCCCGACCGCGCCACCGCAGGCTGCCTGCGAGCCTGGGGAGACACAGCTGCGTTCCGGAGGAGGAGAGGACCCCTGGGACCCCTGTCCTGCAGGAAAGGACAGGAATCCACCGGGAGATGCCTCCTTTCCTCACCGGCTCTGGGACCTCGCAGCCGCTCGGCAGTGCCTCCCCGCCCACCTTGAGCCAATTAAGAGCCCATTCTCGTCAGCTGTAATTAGGAGCATCTTCTCCCCGGCACATTGCTGTGGCATTTCACTGGGGATTTTACCTGCCGGCTTGTCACTGTCACCCGGTGCCGCGCGATCTCCCTGCAAGGCGCCGCCGCAGATTTGATTCCTCAAAGCCTTCTGTGGCAGGCTCCAGATGCGGAGCTCCTGTGCCAGGCTGCCCTGGCACCTCCTGGCACCCAGTGAATATTCCTCGGGAGGAAGATCCCACCCTGCAGCAGGGGTTGTTCTGAGGGGTGTGAGTTCAGCCAGCTCAGCCTGCACCACACACTCGTGGTCCTCAGGAAGCTCATGGAAAATGTGCAGGGGTGCACTGGGTGGTCATGTTGGTCTGAGCTGGGCTGGGAGATAAGGGTATGTGTCCAAGCCCTGGTCCTGCACCTGAATCCAGAGACCCATCTCTGATCTGTGGTCACATGCCTGAGCTGTGCTCCTGCATCTGAATCTGGAATCAGGATCCCATGTCTGAGCTGTGGTCTCATATCCAAATCCAAAGATGAGGATTCATTTCTGAGCTATGGTCCTGCGTCCAAACCCAGAGTCCCAGTCCCATGTCAGAGCTGGGTCTTACATCCAGGTCCAGAGATGAGGTCCTGTGTCTGAGCCAGGGTCCTGTGTCTGTGCCATGGTTCCATGTCTGCATCCAGAGCTATCATTCCATGTTTGTGCCATGGTTCCATGTCTGCATCCAGAGCTATCATTCCCTGTGTGAGACATGGTTCCATGTCTGAAACCAGGGCCATCATTCCATGTCTGTGCATTGGCTTCACATCTGAATCCAGAGCCATCATTCCATGTTTGAGCCATGATCCTGCATCTGAACTGGGAGACAGGGTCCCATGATGGAGCTGCATGTCCGAGCTGTGGTCCCATGTCCATCCCACAGTCCCCCATCCAAACCCACAGCTGTGGTCCCATGTCTGTGCCGTGACTCCACAACTGCACCTGGACCTGCAGCCCCAGATGCAAACCTGGCATCGTAGTCCCACACCTAAACCTGCTGGGTCAGGGAGAGGCTGTGGGTGATGCCCAGAGATGCCCTGTTCACCCCTGGGTGGGGATCACCCCCGGTGGGCAGTGTCTCTGGCTGGGACCTTGGGCATCTCGCGGGGTCCAAGGGCAGAGGCGTTTCGAGCCCCACGGGGCAGGGTTAACGCAGGTGTCCCCTGCGCAGGTCCGGGCCAGCGCCATCGCGCAGGACGCCGACCAGAACTACGACTACGCCAGCAACAGCGTCATCCTGCACCTGGACGCGGGGGACGAGGTCTTCATCAAGCTGGACGGGGGCAAAGCCCACGGCGGCAACAACAACAAGTACAGCACCTTCTCTGGCTTCATCATCTATTCGGACTGAGCCCGGACCCACGCCACCGCCCCACGGCCCTCCAGCCCCACAGCGTCCCCCTGCTGCTGCCCAGCCTCACAGTGTCCCTCCACAGAATCCTGCAGCGGCCACTCAGCCCCACGGCATCCCCCCACAGCAGCCCCCAGTGACTGTCCATCCCCATGGAATTCCCCTGCTGCCGTCTAGCCCCACAGCATCCCGGCACTGCCCTCCAGCTCTATAGCCTCCCTGGTCCAGCCCCATGGCATCTCTGCCGTGGCGCAGCCCCACAGCACCTCCCCCAGCGCTCCAAACTCCTCTTCCCCGTTACTTCACCCTATAGCTGCTAATTCATAGCTATGGGGCCACAGGGGGCTGCGGGCTGGCAAGAGGTTGGGCGCCCCCCGTGTGCTGCCCCCGCCGTGCCCCCATCCCCTCACTGCCTGCACCGCTTGGCCCCATGGCGCCTGCTCCCCACTGCCTGCCCACGCCCGGGGCGTGTACATATGTACAGGACGTGCAGGTGTCTCGATGGGTGCCATGCCGGGGGGCCTGCGCTGGGGTAGGGGGTGGGACACATTGCTGCCCACCCCTGGGGCGACTCCATGGTAAAGCAGAGCTGTGACCTGTTCCCGTCTGCTGTCTGTGTCCCCACGTGGGGCAGAGCCAATGTCCCCCACCTGAGGGGCTGCGCCCTCCTGTCACCATCTGCCTTTCTCAATCATCCCAGCCGGTGGGTGCTCGGAAGGGCTACTCCGTCCTCAAGTGCCGGTACCCTCTCTGCCACCGCCGGTGCCATCGCTGCCACCTAGCTGTCCCCAGAGCCAGATGGCAGCATGGCAGGCTGCCGCCTCATGTGCCCACTGCAAGAGTGGAGGACGTGGCCAGGCTGTGCATGGGGACCCTCCAGCACTGAGGCTCATCAGCGCTGCCTCTGTACAGGCAGGACGTGGCCCAATTAGAGGTGACAGAGTGCCCAGGGCCAGCAGCCACCGCCGGAGTGGCTGCAGCGGGGTCAGAGAACGGGAGCCATCGGGGACGTGTGGGCAGCCTTGGGGGCGACGGGGCAGGTGCCCCCTCCCAGGCCCTGCTGGGTGTCCGGTGCCGGTTTCTCGGCGCTAGTGAGGGAGGCCGAGGCAGGACCTGGCCGCGGGGGCTCGTTCGGGCCGGAGCTGTCAGCGCCGCACTGGGAGCAGAAGCTGCCATTCGGGCGTGGTGTGACCGCAGCCACGACCTCGGCTGGCATCGTCTGAGGGTCTCGAGGCGCCCAGAGCCCAGCTCGCCCTGGGCTGGGCTCTCTCCAATACTCGGCGCTGGCTCCGCCGGTTCTGCCTGCCCCAGCGGCCGGCGGTGCCCAGGGCAGGGCTGGGGCGCAAAGATGGCGGCCAGGCCCCTGCGGGCCTACAGCTCCCATGGTGCACCGCGCGGAGAGGGCGGGCACGCGGGCGGCAGGGGGCGGCAACGGGCGGGGCACGCGGGCGGGAGCGGGCGGAGCTGGCGGCGCTCAGCAGCCAATGGGAGGCTGTGCTCGACCCTTGACCAATGAGCGCGGGGGGCGTGGCCGGCGGGACTGTTTGAGAGCCCTGCGTGACACGGAGCTGGTGAGAGGCGCTGGGGCCTGGGGCCGGGACCGAGCGGCATGGGGGCGGCTGCGGGAGCCGGGGGGAGCCTGCCGGAGCTGCGGAGAGTGCCTGGGACGAAGTGGGGTAGTACCGGGGACAGAAGCCCTTGGGGCGAAGTGGGGTAGGGGCCGGGCACGGAAGCCCTGGGGACGAAGTGGGGTAGGGTCTCGGGGAGGAGGCTGGGGCCAGGGCTAGGGGGCAGAAACGTCTGAGACGAAGTTGGGTAGGGTCCTGAGGAGGACGCCAGGGCCAGGAGGCTGGGGCCAGGACCGCGCGGGGAAGCGCCTGGGATGAAGTGTAGTAGGGTCCCGGGAAGGGCTGTGGGGCCGGGGTATGGCTCTGTGTGTTGTGGAACAGGCGTCAGGATGCGGAGGGGCTCTGGGCACCCCGGGTGGGTGTAGCAGCCTTAGGGTGGCTGTGGGCACCCGAAGGTGCTGTAGGGTGCTTGCAGCCGGTACAAACGCGTAGGCCTGGGAGGTTTCGAACGGCAGCTGCAGGGGCACCGGCGGCGGTTAGGACAGGCAGGCCGCGGGAGCAGGCTCCGGAGTGGGGCGGTTAAGGCTGTCTGCGGCCTCAGGCTGTCCCCGCAGCGCTTCCCCTCCCTGGCTGAGCCTTGTCTCCTCTCAGAGTGCATTCTCAGGACTTTC
>WAAF01004059.1:1033053-1050387 GCA_013400475.1 Tricholaema leucomelas | reverse complement strand
GGCCCAGCACTGATCCTGGGGAACACCACTAGAGATTGGCTGCCAACTGGATCCTCTCCTGTAGAGATAGACTGGGTCTGGATTCTTAGTTGTCTGCCCTCTGATTTTCACCCATAGGCACTCAACCCGCTCATCATCAGTTACAAGCTCCACAGTCTCAAGGGCTTCTCTAACATACAGGGCCACCCTTCCACCCCTTCTCCCTCTCCTGTCTTTCCTGAAAAGCCTGTATCCATTCATTGTAGCATTCCAGTTGTGTGATGCATCCCACCACATTTCTGTGACAGCAACCACATCACAGCCTTCCTGTTGCACCAAGGCTTCCAGCCCATCCTGCCTGCTGCTCATACTGCGTGCATTAGTGTACATGCACTTCAGCTGGGCTGCTGATTTTACCCCTGACACTGGCTTACCACCCTCAGCTTCCTTTGTGAAGAGCCTGGTTCCATCCCCTACCCCTCTCAGATGTACAGATAAGATCCCATTGCACAGATGCCAATTATTATATAGAATGTAAAGTAGAAAAGCAATTAAAATATCCAGTCTTCTCTCTCCAAGTCACCCGTTATGGATGACCAGTGGTGTTTACTCGAAGACTGCTCTCCCTAAAACTTTAATGTATTTGTAAAAGAACTATATGAAAAACACATTCTCTGATGGCATTACACTTTAGAAGGCTCAAAAACAAATAAATTAATTTAGTATGTTATGGAAGAATTAAACAATACCAACATATTTTTACTGTTCCCATGAGGACTACTTTTTTTCTTATGGGCCTGCTCTTTGCCTCTTGCCAAACTTCAAGTCAGCCTCACAGACTGGCATGATAAACGTGCTAGTCATTTACGTGAATGGCAATTGCCATTTCAGAGCTTACATCTGGTAGAGGCCACCTTCCTAAAAAGGAGAACAGAGAGTGATAATTCATCTGAGAGTTAAGTACAAACACATTTGTACCTTGTTTTAGTATCACTTCAACAATCAAAACCAAAGTTTCAATCTCCTTAAAAATGTATTTCCTTAATAAAATTCAAATTCTTCTGTCAATGTTCTGGCATTTCCAATAACACCACCAACTATAAAAGAAGTGTTTAAATCATCCTACAAGATCTTTTTAAGGGTTTTGCTCCACAGAACCATACAAAATAATGAAATATGACTGTACTAATTCTCATCTAATGTGGTGATATGTCACTTAATTAAGATAATTGACCATGGGGATGATCAAAGGGCTGGAGCACCTCTCCTACAGAGATAGACTGAGACAGTTGGGGCTGTTCAGTCTGGAGAGAAGGCTCCTCAGAGACCTTATTGTGGCCTTCCAGTATCTTAAGCGGGCCTACAAGAAAGCTGGTGAGGGACTTTGTAGGATTTCAGGTAGTGACAGGACTAGGAGGAAAGCAGCAAAACTAGAAGTGGGTAGATTCCCACTGGATGTTAGGAAGAACTTCTTCACTGTGAAGGTGGTAAGATACTGAAATAGGTTGCCAAGAGAGGTGATAGAAGCCCCATCCCTGGAAGTTTTAAAGGCCAGGCTGATGGGGTTNGGAGGTGGTGGAGTCCCTGGAGCTGTTCAAGGCAGGATTGGACGTGGCACTTGGTGCCATGGTCTAGCCTTGAGCTCTGTGGTAGCAGTTTGGACTTGATGATCTGTGAGGTCTCTTCCAACCTTGGTAACACTGTGATACTGTGATACTGTGGTATTTGTATCCTCAGAAATGTCTATCCATTTCTGTGGTCCAGAAAAGAAGTTTTCAATGAGCTGCTTTCAATCCCCAGGCAAAACTCCTCATCCTAGTCCAGGGGGACACAATGCTACTGAAGAAGAGACCCATTTGCACATAATGCTCTGCAAAAGCAGATCTCAGGATATGCTGAAACAGATCTTATAAATTCTGAAGTCAAAGTAGACAGCAAAACCATCACTGACTTCAACAGGGCCAGATTGTGTCTCTCTAAGGTCTCTTCACCACGTAAGTTCACCAGAGGTGACTTCTGTGAGATGGCCAGATTGGCTAACATGGTAATGGCCAATGCACTAAGCAGTTTGCTCATAAGCAGGACTCCAACATTTTCTACGGTATGCGCTATATGAAACGGAGGCAGTTAATCTTAAAAGGAGCAGAAATAAGCTGGGTTTGGATAGAAGACTCAATAATATACTGAAGGGAAGTATGTTACAACACCACACACACATACACACACATTATCTACTTGGCATGCACACATCAACAGCCACAGTAGCCTTCCATAAGTGCATGGTGCAATGTGAGTTATTTTATGGAAATGCTGATTGCAAACACATTCGTACTTTGTTCTCTAATTCATTTAAGTTCACCTGTTGTGCTGTTGAGAAGATAGCCTTGACATGATAGTTAAACTTTTACTCAGTGTGATTCTGGTAAATAAAGGCTCTGATACAGTTGTTCTTTTCTTTTAAACTGGAGACAACATCATAGCTACATTTGTACTTTATTACAGACCGAATCACAGAACCATGGGAAATGTACTGTTCATTATTCATGGCATATTGAAACTATGAATGCTACATTTCCTTATTCTGATTAGAGACAACAGTTGCTTTTGTAGTCAAATACAAATCACAATGGTAGCAGGGAGGTAGGAAAAGGAAGTACACTGGAAAACTATATTGGTATGACTTGATAGATGTGTCCCGCAGCTGTTACACACAGCATTAGTAACAAGTTTTAATGTTATTAACGTGTTTTTAAAGGGCTTTTCTCCTTCTGTTGCACTGAATATACAGTAGCTTTCAGAAGTGCACAAATAGGAAGAATATCACAAAGAGCTGGATTTGTACAATTTAAATTATTGCATGATTGTATCAGTAACAGCAGTAAGTGCATTTCCTATGCAATAAGAAGATATATATGTATCTGGACGGGCAGTAGGTTGGGCAGAGGTGAACCTCAAAGTTTAATAAGGGCAAATATAGAGTTTTGCATGTGGGGAGGAATAACTCCCATGCACCAGTATGGGTTAGGGGTTGACCTGCTGGAAAGCAGCTCTGTTGAGAGGGACCTGAGAGTGCTGGTGGGCAAGCTGACCCTGATCCAACAATGTGCCTTCATGGCCAAGAAAGCCAATGGTATTCTGGAGTACATTAAGAGCATGACCAAAGGTTCCCCTCCCTCCCTATTCTGCCTAGGTGTACCTGGAGTACTGTGTCCAGTTCTGGGCTCCTCAGTTCAAGACAGACAGAGAACCACTGGAGAGAGTTCAATAGAGAGCCACAAATATTATTAGGGGGCTAGAGCACCTCTTTTCCAGGAGAGGACGAGAAACCTGGGGCTCTTCAGCCCAGAAGACAAAAGACAGAGATGGGATTTTATATATGCTTATAAATACCTAAAGGGTGGAGGTCATTAGGATGGAGCTGGGTGGGCTCATTTCAGTGGTGCCCAGCAATAGGACAAGGGGCAGCAAGCACAAACTAGAACACAGCAGGTTTCACCTGAACTTAAGGAAAAACTTATTTTGAGGGTGATGGAGCACCAGAACAGGCTGCCCAGAGAAGTTGTGGGGTCTCCTTCTCCAGAGAGATTCAAAATCTGTCTGGACATGTTCCTGCACTACTTGGTCTAGGCATACCTGCACTAGCAGAGGGATTGAACTAGATCTCTGGAGGTCCCTTCCAACCTCTACCATTCTACGATTCTGCAATACAGTTAAAAGAAAACCAAAAAGCAAATATTTATATCTGTGATTATATAAGACATCAAAATGAGAATATTTACATTTAGAACAAAAATAGGTACCTGGAGCTACACAGTGACTGAAGGACTTCTTCACAGAAGTTAACTCCTATATTCATTAAAAAAAAAAAAACAAGAAAAGAAAACAGATTAAATAATCTTATTTCTGCACATTAGCAGCTGAGCTTAAGGGTTTTACTTTGTAGATTTTGTCTTTTGGGATTGCCAAGATGTAAAGCCATCAGTATTATTTACAGTACAGGAAAGCTCATGGAAAAAAAAACATCAGTAATCCATACAGAATCATAGAATGCTTTTGGTTCAAAGGGACCGTCAGACATCATCTAGCTGAACCCCATGTTAGTGAGCAGGGATGTCTTCATCCAGATCAGGTTACTCAAATCCCCACCCAACCTGACCTCTAAATTTTGCAGGGATGGGGCTTCTACCACCTCTGGGCAACTCGTTCTGCTGCTTTGCCACCTTCACAAAAAAATGTCTTACTTACATCTAGTCTAAATGTACACTCTTAACTTAAAACCATTACTCCTCACCCTGTCACAACAGGCCTTGTTAAAAAAGAAAAACAAACAAACAAACATCTGTCCCCATCTTTCTTATAGACCACCTTTAACTACTGAATGGCAACTATAAGGTCTTCCTGGAGCCTTTTCTTCCCCAGGCTGAATCTCCCCCTCTCAGCCTCTTCTCAATAGGAGAGTTATTCATAGCCCCTGATCATTTCTCTGGCCCTCCTTTGGACATATTCCAACAGGTTGATGCCTTTCTTGTCCTGAAAGCTCCAGAGCTGGATACAGTGAGGGTGTGGGGGGACCCAAATGGGGTCTCACCAGAGCAGAGTAGACATGCAGAATCACATTCCTTGTCCCCCTGTTTCCATTGCTTTTGATGCAGCCCAGTGTATGGTTGACTTCCCAGGCTGCAAGTGCACACTGTCAGCTTATGTCCAGCTTTCAGCTGCTAGTCTCCCTGAGTCCTTCTGAACAGGCCTGCTCTCAATCCCTTTCTTGTACTGATAATGAGGATCACCCCAATCTAAGTGAAGAACCTTGCACTTGGACTTGTTTAACTTCATGAAACTCACACAGACCCCCCTCTTAAGCTTGTCGAGGTCCCTCTGGCATGTTAACTGCACCACTCAGTTGAATGTCAACTGCAAACGTGCCAAGGGTCCACTCGATCCTGCTGTGTCATTGATGATGATATTGAACAGGATGGATACCAGTACAGTCCAATCTCCATCTGGACATCAAGTCATTCACCACTAGCCTCTGGATACAACCATCTAATTGATTCCTTATACACTAAAAAGTCCACCCTTCAAATTCTCTCTCTTGAATTTGGTGAGAAGGATGTTATCACGTTAAAGGCTTTAAAGAAGCCCATACAGATAATATCTATAATTATATATATATATTTGCAAATATGAAAGAACACAGAATTGAAAAATACTTACATAGATGGACACCAGGCTAAAAGCTAAACGTACCAAGTACATTAGAATCATAGAATCACAGAATCAACCAGGTTGGAAGAGATCTCCAACATTATCCAGTCCAACCTAGCACCCAGCCCTGTCCAATCGACTACACTATGGCACTAAGTGCTCACCCAGGCTTTTCTTCAACACCTCCAGGGACGGTGACTCCACCACCTCCCTGGGCAGCCCATTCCAATGGCAAATCACTCTTCCTCCTAACATCCAGCCTATACTTCCCCAGCACAACTTGAGACTGTGTCCCCCTGTTCTGTTGCTGGTTGCCTGGGAGAAGAAAGCAACCCCCACCTGGCTATGACCTCCCTTCAAGCAGTTGTAGACAGCAGTGAGGTCACCCCTGAGCCTCTTGTCCAGGCTAAACACCCCCAGCTCCCTCAGCCTCTCCTCACAGGGCTTGTGTTTCAGGCCTCTCACTAGCTTTGTCGCCCTCTCACAAGTATTCCTCCTACTACAAGAGCAGCAAGAGAAGAATAGAGAAATTGCTCTGACTGCAGCTGAAGACAGAAAATTGGTTACATTTCAAAGATATTAACATTTTTCACTGAACACAAGCAATGTACAGTCTGTTCTTGACACATACTTCTCAGGCACTGCAGGCTATTACTTACCCAGAGGAAAGAGGAATCATAATCAATGCAACAGTATGTTAATCTATAAATTAGGAGGATCCGAGGACAAAGAACTTTATGATAAACACAGAACCAAGGTGCATCACACAGCCACAAGAATCTCTGTATTAAAAAAAAAAAAAAAGAACAAGAAAACTCAAGCAAGACATGGACATCACCCTTTCTTACACTTACACTTAGCCCATATTTAAGGCTGAACTATAGCAGTGCTTCCCAGCAAAAAAACTGCCAAACTGACACCAACACAAAATAGATGAATTTATCCTCAGCCCAGCAAACGTACAGTGGCCACAGTGAATGGGAAACCAGTACTTCAGAGGAGGCAAAGAGGCACAGGGTCAGAAGGAACCCCAGCAAAAGACCACCCCTTAGCAAACTTCACCCTCTATATTAAGCACGTTGTTTACAGCATGGAACACGCCTAGAAGTCAATTCGGGTCAGCTGCCCTGGCTGACATGAAACTGCTATGGACCCGCAAAACATGAGTGGACTAGAATTCTGTCCCAGCAAAACCAAGACAGCTCTTAGAAAGTAAAAACACTTGGAAAACCTTTTTAAACTGTGTGCTACACCAAAGCTCCAAAGGTCTTACGAATGGGCCTTCCGAGNCCCGGGGAGGTGGTGGAGTCGCCATCCCTGGAGCTGTTCAAGGCAGGATTGGACGTGGCACTTGGTGCCATGGTCTAGCCTTGAGCTCTGTGATAAAGGGTTGGACTTGATGATCTGTGAGGTCTCTTCCAACCTTGGTGATACTGTGATACTGTGATACTGTGTATCCAGAAACATCAGCAGCTATAAACATGCCTACCTTATGGATACATTATCTATTGTTGCAAAAGATGGTAAAAAGTATAGCAGATATGCCTGTGAAATAGATTTTAACAATGAATGTCTATAGCTGAAAATTTTGGAAATCAGGATAGCTTTAAGTATTTCTGAATAATGAAATAAGTTAATATCAGAGCAGCTAAAGGAGTTCTGCTTCATATCTTACTAATTTTAACAGGATTTGAAATATATTAGTTGCTAAAATTTTGCTTACCTCATTAAACAGAAACACTATAAAGTCAGTAAGTGAATATTATTTTATACTAGCATTTATGTCACTTCCCAAAGAGCTTTGCACAAATTTTAGTCGGCCAGCTTTTCAGTGAGCAAAATTTGAACAGATAAAGCCATGAATGAAAACAAATGGACAGTACAGCATGGAATCTAGTGAGCTGAGCAGATCAATTCCCATTAATAAATAGTTTGTCGTTAGATATGACAAGATAGTGGTTACTAAGCACAGAATTAAATGTTCATGCATTCACTGAGAGACTGATGTTGGCTACATTTTTCTTATTAATACAACAATACAGCCACAGAAAAAAGTAAACTATTTTAAGTATTCTTTTGGGAAAAAAAAGTCATTGAAGAAGAGAGATGTACTTATTACTGCAGATTTCTGCCTTAACTATAGATGTGGCTGTGGGATTGAATCCAGCCCAGCACAAGGACAAATAAAGAGTGCAACCAAAAGACATGCAGGGGAGCTGGGCTTGGCATCATGCCCACCGTCATTGCAGTCAAATTCTGTTTCCAAGATCTACCACCACACTTTCCTCTTAAGCTTCCTCTGGGTCACTATAACCTTTGTTAAATGCTACAAATAGTGATAAAAATGAAGACTGGGAGTATATTTGTTGCACAGATTAAACTGAAAAGAAACAGGGAATCTGAAACAGATTGTAATTAAATATAATATATTGCCCAGCTACATTCCTCTTTGTTCCAGATGCGTGATTTGTAACTAGTCAGAATAGAATGCAAGCTCTATTTTGTAGAGACCAAAACCAACACATTACAGAACACAGAGGCACCATCTATCACTTTTCTAAAAGGAAATTGCACCTGCCTGTAAACTTGTCCTCATTTGACTGAACCCTCTGGGTAGCACAATGGTTTCATGCAACAGCCCTCCACATTTGAAGGGTGTGGTTCGGCTCTGGCTTCACAGAAATGAGTCTAAATTTAGGAGGTAGTGAAAGTTTATCCGTTAAGAAAAAAGGGACAAATCCTCTTCACATGTCTGTGTAAATCAGTGTCATTCACAAACTGCACTCTGTCACTTCCCTGAGACTGGCCTACATCAGTTTTGTTCTTTCACTCTTCTGCCTCTCTCACTGGCAAAGTGGGCAGCACACGCAGCACTTTGCACCAATGTCACCCTTCCCACACTTTAAGAAACACTGACAACTAAAACATTAAAAAGGAGCATGGGAGTGGAGTTCAGCCATGTTGCTGTAGCCCTGGGTCCTGGCCCTGACCTCTGCAAAAGTAAACAATCATTTAAAGTTTGTCTGTTTAAATGTTCCGGTTTATCTTCAAGCAAAAATGTAAAGCGTAGCTTCGTTTTTATTTGCTCCTTCCAGAAGACAAAGGATGCAGTAAAAATAATGGGACTGCAAAAGGAGACAAGGTCTGCCATTCTCAACATCACAGCTTCAGGAAGACAGGTGTCTTACTTCAAAAATAAGTTTCTGCTGTGGTTACTGTAGACACTGTCTTATCTAGTCACAGCTCATGAAATTCCCTGATGATTTAACAGAGTCTTCACCCAAGGAAAATTTCTGTGGGGATCAGTGACATTTTTGTGAAAGCAAAATGAAGTACAACAAGGAAGAGCTGCATAGGCAGATGACTACACTCCAGCAGCTTGGTTAGGCTCAGAACCATCTGCTGAAATGAATGGGGCTATTTATGCAGCGAGGAACTGTTTAGAAACCTGTGTTGGCATATTACTCTGCATACCCAAGTAAACTTCAAACATACACATGCTGGCTCCAAAACACAGCATGAACTACCCACAACAAAATCACAGCTCAGTCCCTATACGTCACAACTGCCTCACAACTGCCCTGCCTTTCTGTGCAGTGCTCACATCAGGACAGGACCTATTTTGTGTCCCAGCATGTTGCCACTTTGCAGGGAGAAGTGCTTCATGCAAAAACCTCGCAGGAACTCAGCAGGAGTCACTGCCTCCCGCAGGGCCAAGAGTCTGGCTAACAATGGGGCTCAGCAGGTGGTTGCAGAGCCCTCCTGCAGCAGCCTACCTGTGCCTTTCTGCTAATGCAGAAGATCAGAATGCTTCAAGAGGAGATTTCGAGCCAGATTTGGAACTTCCATTTCACTTCAGGCTGTGTCATTTTCCAAATGCTTTGCTGTGGAAAGATACACACAGCTGATCTTATATTAGGCCAAGCATTGTGCAGGAAGGCTATTGTAGAGCTATTTATTGGGGAGCCCTGCTGACAGACCCCAAAGAGGGCTGCCAGAGGAAACAATATGGTGCTGTTCACATCCTACATGGGGCAGATGCTTGAACAGGACCTACAGAGAGGCAGGAACTCAGAGAATGTAGAAGTCTGTCTTAACCACTAAAGATCAGCTGACTGGTGGTATAATGTATTGGTATGAGGCAAACTCACCCAACTCTTACGAACAAAAGTCTCTGCAGGAAGACACAGGCAAGAACCCTTAGATTGAAGAACATGACACCACGTCTTGTGGCAGAAGTTGGTGCATTATATAATGGTCACTTTGGCTCCTATCTCTCTGCATGGTCGGAATTCTCAGTTCTCAAGCAGTTCATAACTTGGAGGAGCTGTGAGATGTTGCCTCTGGCCATGGGTGTGTCCATAATTTCCTGGCTCTTCTGTTTCTGTTGTCTGTGTCAAGCGTTTTGAAGTGGTAGCGTTACTTATTTCTAAGTGCATTTGCCACTGATGCTGAACAGTGATCCATTGTTCCTATTGTTGCTTCCGCACTCAGTGGTTCATAGAAACAATGCTTAAGATGCAATTTCAGCAGACTCTCAAAGCTGTTGACTGTCAGAAGCTGGGAAAGTATACGAGCAGGAAGAAACAGTCTGTACTTGCCCTGTTTTATACACTTCAACCTAATAATCTTCTGCTACCTGCTATCAGGAACAAGGTGCTGGGACATCTGGTACAAGCATGTATTGCTCTTCCTCTGACGTTTCTCTGATTAACACTAATAGTTAAGGTGCAGTTATTTTGACTGACAATGTCAATGCCCTTTCTGCTGTTGTTTAAAACTGCTCTGAAAGTGTAACACTTGATTTTTCGTGTCAATGTACTTTCCAGATTGTCCTGCATTGACTGAAGTAACCACACCATAGGAGTGAAGCAATCTTTGCTCAACAATAATGAATAGCCTGAAATAAATATTGGAACATATTGATATTCTCTGGTTTGGACATAACTACCTCAAAAACAAAAAATAAAGGAAAATAAAATCTCTATTCTGTCACCTGATCCTCCTGAGAATTTGAAATTTTGACAATAACAAAGTAAATGTTTGAAGAAGGGGAGAATTGGGGAAGATGAAGAAATTTAAATTTCAGCAGGATTTTCCAGCTTTTGATAAAATGCTAAATGGATGTTTATTTAAGCATTCTTTTTTTTTTTCATTTTGAAATCCTAATTTCACCAGCTGTTTTATTTTTCCCCAAAGGAAAGTAAGATAAATGTTTTAAAAACCATAAGAAAGTGGCATTGTTTTCTACAGAATTCCCCATTTCATTAAGAAATTCTGAACCAAAGAGAGTATTTAAAAAGCAGAAAGAAAAAAACTTAAATTATATATTTAAAAAACAATTAAGCAAGCATTTTTTCAACATTCTTCACTCATATGTGGAGCAGAATAACTAATGACCAGAACTACATAGCAACTCTGAATTTTAAACATATGGCAGAAGAGTATGTAGATTCCAAAGTGAAATAAAGCTTACTAAAATGGACTGTTAATTTTGAAGGGAGAGATTTAAGAAGAGAGAAATCAGTGCCCACAGGCTACAATTGTGCACACCAGACAACATGAGGGCTATGGAATAAGGCCTGCAAGATTTCCAATGGGAACTGTTCCTTAAGCCATTTAATTAAAACAATTGTTTCACAGACACTTGCGCTTCTCTTGAGTAAAGACTTACTCTCAAAGGAAACCAAGTTCAATAGGGCTCAGAATATTAGTGGATTTACATGTTTTAGACATATGTTTTAGACATACTGAGGTATGAGTTTCTCAAAGAATGGGTAGCTTATCCATAAGGAACAACTCTTAGGATATGCTGCATCATTTGTTATCATGATGAGTGGCTGTATTTGAATATACAGTATATTCAAATGCTTTCTCACAGTAATCTCAATAAAGTAAGTGTAAACTACAAATGCCACAGCAATGGACTGAAAAAGTGCCTATATTCTTCATAAACTAGAAAATAATGTTCATTAAAAGCTACATTAAATTAATGGCAAACTAAATCTAAAAACTCACATAAAGAAAGAATTCAGGAATAGCTGATTCAAGATTTTATTTAGATGATAAATGTCATGAAAAAGATACTTGTAAAGCACATTGCATTGAAGATTGTACTACTGAAGTTGTCTCTATATCTTGAAGCACTTGGAGAGGTTCATTTCTGGCCAACAATTCAAACCATACATCATACCACAGTTTTGAATAAACAATAATCAAAACAGACTAGAAAGGCAATCACGAAAGGGCTGAGCAAGTGAGCCAAACGATAACGGCGAAATGCTGCTTTGCCCCTGTGTGGCAGATTAAGGCACCTGTACAGAGCGGATGTCACATTTTTTTAGCAACGCATGTACCCAAATTTGCTTTTGGCAAACATTGCTTAACTGCTGCTGTTTTTCATGAAGTCAATGAAGACTGAGTTAGATAATGAGTTGGCATGCACTTCTGAAATGTTTACTGTGTTCCTTAAAGTAAGGGGACCATGCTGGTTCTTAAACTAATTTGTTTTTTGTTGTTGGCGTCCCCCGTCTCTCCCCTACTCTCTGTTCTTCCTGTCTTTGGAATAAACAGAAAATGACTGAATCTTTTGATACTTTTTTCTTTTGATACCTTTTTTTTTTTTTTAACAATTATACAACTGAAGAATCGGCAGTTTCCAAACGGCAAACGAGTCAGCCATGTCAAGAGCCATGTTAATCCCATGTGTTCACTCCATTGTTAACAATAAAGGAAGGGGGATGGGAAGGACAAAATAAAATCTGTGTACTCTGGCCTAAATGCAGGACGTGAACAAGGAGACTCCACAAACAATGCAGTCTTTTTCTTCTGGTAGGGGGAAGTGAAGGGGAAGATGATGGTAGCAACACTTTTCAGGAAGGAAAAGCTGCATCCATCTTGTCAGTCAATACCGCATTCAGAAAACTGACACAGTGGGGCGAATTTCCCACCCATTGTTAAATAGGAGCTTGATTTGAAAATGCAGTCTTTAATTAAAATTGACACTTCCGAGCTGCACACTGGCATCCATCATCTTGCTAAACACTGAGCTCAATTGTGGTTCCAGCAGTTTGCACACGCACTCTCAAGAGGTGACAAACGAATTCCCATCCTGCCACTTTTACTCAATCCTTAGTTACCATCCTACCATGAGCAAACAGGAAATTTACTCCAGTAATACAAAGCAAGGACTATAGGATGTGGCCTCATTTGGCTAGAACCCACAGATCCCAGTCTTTAATACTTTTAAGGCATTATTAACGGACCAGAATTCTTCAGAAATGTTTGGAGGAAAACAGGGTTAGTTCTGTTCAAGTCTTCTACATGCTTCACTTCACACAGATATCCACAACTATTATCATCTCTGAAGATCCCACTGCTTAGCTTATATTTTATTCTCTTCCGACTTCTCTCAGGAAATATTATTCAAATATAGAAATTCTAAAATATTACCAACAACAACAACAACAATTTCTGCATAGATAGGATGCAGATTTTTTCAGTTTCACGTGAAAGGATGAAATGATTTGTTTTGATGACTTAATGAATGTATTAGCATTTGCAATGCATTCTGATTTGAGGGATCTCAAATGAAAAGCCTTGTGGTAGCCCTGCTGAAGAAACCAACAAAATACCTTCATTAGGAGATCACATCTCATTATTTTGCATATTTTTTTCTAAATAACTGGGGAGGGGAAGTGAAAAAATACATTTTTTTCTAGCTTTGTGTATTTTGAAGGACACCCTGGGAGGTTGATTTTTTTTTTCTGTTTTCTTAAGTTTTATTTTCATTGATGTCTTTACAATGTCTAAAATTGTTAGGATGACTACAAAAGATTTCACTCCATCTTACAGTAGAAGCAAAATATTATGCAAATTGAATAAAGGCCTTCACAAGACTATCCAGTTTGTGTGAATACTAGCTAGCAAAGAAAGCTGCTGGTGGCTTTTGACAAATGTGTCAACAATTAAGCTCATCAAAAGGAAATTCATAAGCTGATTTAGCAGAAATGTCTCACAAAGCCTGAACACTGTAAGGTACATTCATGTATTCAACTCAGCTAAAGTTCTATTCATGAATTAAAGCAATTACCAAAGCATCACGTATTTGTACTAAAAGCTTGCTGAATATACAAATTCAAATATAGAAAGAACCTCAGGATTTCTAAATTGCTGCAATTTGGGGTCATTTGCAGAGTGATCTTCCAGCAAGAATAAGTCAATGTTCCAAGACTTCTCACATTATTCTGAGAAATGCCATCTTTCAAAATCCAGTACAAAACAAAAGATATCTAACACCTACACTTAGTGTCCTTTGTTACAGAATAGAATAGAATAGAATAGAATAGAATAGAATAGAAGCAATCAGGTTGGAAGAGACCTCCAAGATCATCCAGTCCAACTTATCACCCAGCCCTATCCAGTCAACTACACCATGGCACCAAGTGCCTCATCCAGTCTTTTCCTGAACACCCCCAGGGATGGTGACTGCACCACCTCCCTGGGCAGCCCATTCCAATGGCAAATCACTCTCTCTGTGAAGAACTTTCTCCTAACATCCAGCCTATACTTAGAACATTCTATAATCTTAGAGACATAGGACAAAGCCAAAAAAGGAGCCTACAGCACATGAAAGTTCCTCAGTCCTGACACCAAAACAAATCAACAAAAGAATATGTCTGCACTATAAAGCGCCTATCTCCCGGAATCCTGTTATAGGGCACGCAAAGCCCTGTGGAAAAAAAGAGTGACTCTTTTGTCTTGTGATTTGTCCAACCCCTACTTAGCAATCTAAAGGAGGCTCTCCAGGAAATTACAGGCAACATTATGGAAATTCCCCCTTCACTGCTTGTTAATTTGATTAGTAGACTGCAGTTCAGTCAGAATTTTGCACGTATACACCACCTGACCAGATTTGACTCATCACACATGCCTTATGTGGAAGACTTCATTCTGACTTCTTCCAGTAATGAATTTCTGTTGATTTTGTAAGATCTTGTTCATGACCTTAAAGCTAGTTCACAGGGTCAGACTCTTCATTTTCCCTTTGTTCAGATATTATTTTCTGCCACTGCTTCTTCATTATTCAACCTCCCATCTTACAGGAACAGGACTTGGCTGATGCTTATTTGTGAAATTCTTTGCCTTCTGGTCTCAGGAATTTTGAAACTCTGTGCTTCAGAGTGTCTGATTAAATCTGGATTAGGATCTTGTTCTTAATCTAGCATTCAGCAAAGGTTTCAGCTTTGGTCTGAGACATAAGAACTGCATCAAATAAATTTATTTCATATTGGAAGAAACCTATTGAGGAACTGCTGCTCAGCCTTTACACATTTCTAGATTACACTTACACAGGGGCTGTTGTTTCTTTGTACGTATGAGTACAGTGCAAATACTGTCAGAAATACTCAATTATTAAATAAATTTAAGGTTGCAAAACTGTACTAAAAGTTTTAAAACAATAATGATTGCATTCTCACTTCCCAAATAAATAGTGCTATATTTAACTCTATAGTTTTTTGGCCTCTGTTAAAAATGAAATCCAAACATTAAGATAAAAGTCAAGTAGGTGTGAAACAAGAAATTTCCACCCAGTCCTATAGAATGCTACACATTAGCTGTACAGCTCTGATTAATCATAATACTGTTCATCATTCCAAATAAGATCAGTGTTTATAGACATGTTTTCTTTCACATTTAACACATATAAAGATGTAGTGTTACTATTACAGAGGTTTGACTCATCCAAAACTATCACAGCTCAATCACTAAATCAGTGAGGAATATGTAGCCATTAGAAGCCATGGATAATATAAGATCCCTATGGCCCTAGTGAAAGTTACTGAATTTTCCAGGCTGTCAAGCTTCCTGCACACTGCCTTGACAGAAATGAAGTGGTGTTCAGCGAGCGAGCCTTCTGCTCAGTGGCCTAAGTGAGGGAGCAAGCAAACACTCCTTTCATTTAGCAACAAATATAGCAATAGAAGCTACAGGCTAAATCACAACTCTGCAGGACAAGGCTGAAGGAGGAGCTGGGCCATAAAGCCTGAGGCATCTTCCTCAGAGACAAATGCAGGATTGGGGGTTTGACTTAGCCTGACAACTACTTCTTGTCAATAGCAAAAGCAGGCAGGAGTGCATGAAGACAGTCTAGACTCTAGAGTCTAGTGCAGTACAGCTCTCAAAGAAAAGCCGAGAGCTTTTGGGGCAGTGTGCTGGCTGCTGGAAGACTTGACAATGAATAAAGAAACACTTGAGGGTGTTCAGAGAAATAAATTCTAATGGTATATTATTTTAATTAAACAGGACTGTATCTGATGGTTACCACAGTCTTCTTCCTTCAGTAGCAACCTGTGAGGCATGTGCCCTGGGGAGCTACTAGGGCTGAGGGGGAATAATCAGGAGGGTAAGACACCAGAGGTCTTTTTTGCAAAGATGATAGTGTTAACAGGCCAGACATGCATCCTTGCCACACATTCCTCTAAATGACCTCTTAGTCTGTTAGGTAAGGCACTCTCCAAGGAGTAGAGTTACACAACTCTATCAGTAGTGGCTGAAAAGAGACTGAAGAAGAAACTTCAAACCCATGAAAGAGAAGGAAGAGCACACTCATTGCCAGGCAGGCACTGAAGAAGGCCCCAGTCATTTTAATGGTGGATAGAAGACCCAGTTGTACAAGTGTCCAAAAATGTGAGATTAAAGCACCAACCTGCACTCAGGATTTGCCTGTGACGGCACAAACCCATGCCAAGGCTGAAGAAGCAGAGGCCTCTCTGATCTGGTCTAGCAACCAGACTACCCCTGATCCAGCTGCAAATGGGAACACGGGTTGGACTTGATGATCTATGAGGTCTCTTCCAACCTTGGTGACACTGTGATACTATGGCTACCTTGCCCGTCATAACAAGGCCATACTATGTCAGAGAGAGCAGTATAGCCAGTGGAGTCACTGCTCCAGCCTCTACCCTGCCAGCAGTTCTCTTCTTCCATAAGAGAGGGCCTGGGTTGCAAAACCAGGCCACCAAAGACTGTAAATTGATACCTGACCATTCCTCTCACCCTTCTTCCCTGGTACCTCTCCATACCATACTTCTTGAGCCAAAAATGTTCTCACAAGTGGGAGAAGGACTCACTATCAGGCATATGCTCTGATTGGTACTGCTCATCTGAATTCAATTTTGAATTTGAAGAACTGAGCATCCCACCTTTGAAGTACTTTCCTCTCCATAGACAGAACATGGTTATTACCAGCTGTGAGGCAGCCTGCTGGCACATAGCAGCATGTGGTATCTGTGTACATCCTACTTCGGTGCATCATATCTCCCATATCTCTCTACAGGTGTAGCTGTTATTCTGCAATTTGTGCTTGATGCAAATGAAAGACTATCACTGATTTCACTAAAATTTGATCAGGTATCTAATGGAAATTCACAGTAGAGAACAACTGACTAAAAGCTGCAGAATTTATCAAATAATTATATCAGGGAATGCACAATTCTTGCCTACTTCACACCAAAAAGCACACCTGAGGTGTTTAAACATAACAAACCGACTTCTAGATACAAACCCCTAGTTCATGAATTTAGGTATCTTAACCCAAGTGACAGAAAGTAAACTTGACTTTCTTTTCTTTAGTTTTTCCTGACTTGACTTTCTTTTCTTTAGTTTTTCCTGACTTGACTTTCTTTTATTTAGTTTTTCCTGCTGACTTTTCTCTGAATGTCTGTATCATGCATCCCATGTTACAGTATCTTTCTTTCCTCAGTCAGAGCAGAGAGATGGATATCTATTTTTAAGTTATTGCTTTTGTGATGCTTTAATGCCACAAGTTCCTTCCAAATAACTATAGTTAATGTATATAGTACAAGACTATTTGATTTTTACAAAGCACCTATTTGATACTTGAGCTGTATGCCACTGTTGTCAGACTACTGGCACAGCAGAGATCGGATTTGCCGAAAACTCTCTCCTCTGGCAAATTTTCTAAGAAATAAATCACAGTGAGTATATTAAAAATATCATAGAATCATAGAATCATAGACTGGTTTAGGTTGGAAGGGACCTCAAGGATCATCCAGCTCCAACCCCCTGCCATAGGCAGGGACACCTCCCACTAAAGCAGGCTGCTCAAGGCCTCATCCAGCCTGGCCT
>WAAF01004059.1:957242-1032778 GCA_013400475.1 Tricholaema leucomelas | reverse complement strand
TGCCTGGGATTGCACCAACCCAGGTGCAGGACCATACACTTGGCCTTGTTAAACGTCATGAGGTTGGCCTGGGCCCACCTCTCCAGCCTGTCCAGGTCCCTCTGGATGGCATCCCTGCCCTCCAGCAAGTCAACTGCACCACACAGCTTGGTGTCATCTGCAAACTTGCTGAGGGTGCACTCAATTCCTCTTAGCATCTTCTAGAAGTGTACCACTTATGAAAGAAAAGCAAAACAGATCGGAGCAACTTAAGAACACAGAGAATCATAGAATCATAGAATCAACCAGGTTGGTAGAGACCTCCAACATCATCCAGTCCAACCTAGCACCCAGCCCTGTCCAGTCAACTGCACCATGGCACTAAGTGCCTCATCCAGGCTTTTCTTGAACACCTCCAGGGAGGGTGACTCCACCACCTCCCTGGGCAGCCCATTCCAATGGCAAATCACTCTCTCTGTGAAGGCAAGCTATTTGTGCTAAGGCAGTCAAGAAATTACAAGCCTAGAAAGTGCATGCAGAAAATTGGCTGTGTTCTGCCAGTGCTACTGAACAATACCCCACTGCACGGCTTTTTAAATAGTTTTTAGCATTTCACCCTTTTTTAAACATGTAATTGTACTGTGGATACTAATTTCTTCAGATCCAAGCATAATTAATCTTCTCAATATTTGCTCCATCTCTATTGTAAGTTCTTCTTCAGACAGCTACAAAATATTGCTAATATTTTTGAGTTAATGGTGTGTTTAGAAGGTCATGTCAGGTTATTGCTGGGAGGATTAAAAGATTTTCTTTCCTCTAGAGTCCTTTGTTATAAGAAACCAAGGAAATTTAAAACAGGATTTATTCCTTCGAACCGGGACAAACCAACAGAGTAGCATGGCAAGAGCATGAAGCAAGAGCAGTCTGGGCCAGGAAATTTACAAAGAAAGCTTTCGTCAAACTCAAAAACCAAGCAGAAAACTTCATACTCTTAATGGTTCTACACTAAGGGCAGCAAAAGACAACTGGTTTCACAGTCATTCATGCTTTCAAAAGATCATGGTACAATAGCTGGTAAGGTAGTGACTGTCACTAACACAGGTAGTCATTTCTGGCACACAGAAGCTTCATTTGGTACTTGTCAATCCAAGCCCTGCAGACTGCTCCCGCTGTCACTAGCTGGAAGAACCTGTGCTAGTTTGAGCCTAGCTAGCATGTTTTGGTGAGAAGAACTAGATGATAGGCTGTAAAATGAAAACAATGGTGAGGTCTACTTCCCTCACAGTCTTGCTGGGATGTGTAAAGAAGAAAGGCAAAACAAAGATTACTGCACTCGCTTCTTCTCTTCGCTGGGGAGGTTTGCCTGCTGGGGAGAGCTGAGGNAGGTTTCTGGGAGGGGAATTGCGTTTGTATTAACTTTTTTTTTCCTTGTATATTTCTGTATATGTCTGTATATACTGTAAATATCTGCTTGTAAATTGTGCCAGCTGTAAATATAAGCTTCATTCAAATTTCCAGAGCCGACTGAGTCTAGTCTGGGTGATTTCTAAAAGTGTGGGGTGGTGGGGGACACCCAAACCATCACAGAACCAATAGTGATAATCATCAGCAACGAGTGAAAGGTGGCTCAGTGGAGAAATAGGAAAGTCAGGCAGAAAGGAAGAAGAGAAAATGAAACCCAGGGAAAGTTTGATCTCAGATGTTAAAACAAATCTACTGCCAGATATCATGAAATTTTCCAACATACATTACTTAAAAACAAATGAGACTCTCAAGCCTTAGGATCATGTCTGTAGGAAGTTTTAAGTCAGGTCTACATCTTTTTATAAGTACTGTCATTATGTTAGTCAACTGTTAATACAGTGTCGTGATGAGATCACAGTGCATGGTGGATCAGCTGAAGTGGACATGCCCTCTGACTTAGTTTAAAATTGGAATTTATCAGCCCTATGAACTGATTGTGGACATCCCAAAATTCATTGCTTAGAATGTCATTTATTTGGTCATTTATTTATATTCCAGTATTTGAAGGGAGCCTACAGGAAAGCTGGGGAGGGACTATTTACACGGTCTAGTAATGTTAGGACGAGGGGGAATGGGTTTAAGCTGGAAGAGGGGAAATTTAGACTGGATGTTAGGAGGAAGTTCTTTACAGTGAGGGTGGTAAGGCACTGGAATGGGTTGCCCAGGGAGGTTGTGGATGCTTCCTCCCTGGAGGTGTTTAAGGTCAGGCTGGATGAGGCCTTGGGCGAGCTGCTCTAGTGGGAGGTGTCCCTGCCTATGGCAGGGGGTTGGAGCTGGATGATCCTTGAGGTCCCTTCCAACCTAAACCATTCTATGATTCTATGATTCTATGAATACATCAAAACACAGTAAATCCTACTCCTAAAGACATTAGGTATTGTGGCGTTTTCTGTCCTTAATCTTTTAGACTGATCTCTCAAATACACACAGCTTAGACCTTTCTTTCTACATGCACCTTATATCCTGAAAAAAATCTGCTTGCTTTTTTTTTCATTTCTGTCATTAAAGGGAACTTAGCATGGCATTCATTTCTAAACCTTGCATCAAAATGACTTTGTGAGTGTGCTAGTTTGAGCCTAGCTGGGACGTTTTGGTGAGAAGAATTAGATCATAATCTGAGAAATTAAAACAATGGTGAGGTCTACTTCACTCACAGTCTTGCTGAGATGTGTAAAGAAGAAAGGCAAAACAAAAACAACGTCACTTCGCTCTGCACTCCGCTTGGGCACTTCGTGCTGGGCTGTTCTCTTAGCTCTTTGCCTGCTGGGGAGCAGAGGCTGCTGGCTGAACTCCATCTTGCTTTCTAACCTCACCCTCCATTTGCTTTGCTGATTCACCTTTGCTTCTTAATCCTCTTGGCCAAACCTCCATTCTTCCTTGGGACTGGGGTAAGGTTGAGAGGGGTAGGGGGAAGGTGAGGGGGTGGTTGAGAGCCCCTCCTGGGGACTCAGGTTCTGGGAGGGGAGTTGTGTCTGTATTACTTTTTTTTACCTTGTATATTTCTGTATATATCTGTATATACTGTAAATATCTGCTTGTAAATTGTGCTAGTATAGGCTTCATTCAAATTTCCAGAGCCAACTGAGTCTAGTCTGGGTGATTTCTAAAGGATGGGGGGTGGGGGATACCCAAACCATCACAGTGCGCAACTGAAAGCAAGAGCATTGACTGCATGCTCCCATTCTGCTGGAACTGGGCCTGTAAATATTCTGCCTACTTCCAAATGAATGTGCTATGCCATAATGGGTATCTTGAAAAACAAATGATGCAGCAGCAGTGATAGAAATATTTAGATGTATTTTCAAGACTTCATCAACAGGTGGCTTTCACCTACTACACAGTACTTCCAGCTTAGCTACTGCAACATTGTGAACAGATGTTTTTAAACATCATCGATAGGATTATTCTAGAACTTACTTGTCATAGATTAGCATACTGCAATGTCCTTTCTGGTGGGCAGTTAATATGTCCTGCTTCCATCAGTTCATCTATATAATAGTTCACGTGAGGATGAATGAGCTCACTCCTATTTGAGATGACAGCTTGATGCAGCATTTCAAGGCTTAGCCTAACTTGCCCTTACTTGAGGTCAGGCAGCAACCAGCCCCAGAAAACATGTTTGTTAGATGTGACTGAAAACAGTTTAGCACTTGTATTAAAGTAATAATTAAACATGAACAGGGTGCCTTGATGTTGTTTAAATGAATGACACATTCCATGCCCAGAGGAGTTTTCAGCCCAGTTCTGTGACAGACAAAACATAATAATTGATCCAAGATGACATTAACAAAAAAAAGTGCCAAGAGGTTAAGTGGGCTATCATCCTGACTGAACCATATTTTATAGTGCTACTCATACACCTCAACAAAGAAGGTGGAACTCAGCCTAATCCAACACTCCTCCACTAAAACAGCTGGCACAAAATATCAGATGGGCTTGTTAGCAGCTACCACGAGAGCCATTACATAAGAATAGGAACTGTAAACAGGAAAAGAGAAAGAAATGGAAAACAGATAACATTTTCAAAGAAAAGAAAATATTTCTATGTACCTACCTTTGCAATTATAATCTGGACAGACGAAAAACATTGAGTTTCCCCTCAGCTATGTGAACTCTCTAATTTAAAAGAGTTTTTCATAGTTGTTGGGTTTTTTCACAGTTCCTATCAGCTAGGTGTTTCCCAGAAACATAGAGTAACTGATACTGTTGACATCTCCACACAGAGGCTTCTCTTCTCTCACGAAAGCGTAATGCTGATCTGAGAACCCTAAACCAAGTGACTGTAGACATGCACTGCAAAAATACCACTGGGGAGTGGGTAAGCACTTAGAGAAACAGAACTTTCATTTGTATGCTTAAGAGGAACTGGCTCTTATTCTATATAAGCTGGAGGCAAAGACAGGGCAAGAAAGGACAAGCTAGAATGCCCAAATAGGAGACTAGACTGCACCTCACATTATGCCGTACTCAAATGTGAAGGGGCAAGGGAAGATCTGCAGGACAGGACCCACACTATAGTTCAGTGGCCATGTCCTAATGCCTCATTGTATGAGTCCAAGCAAAGGGAGGTGGCAGAATCTCCACAGATACAAACATCAAGGACTGATCCTACATCACTCTCCTGACACAGAGCAGGGAGCCTGCTCTCCTCCACTTCCACCAAGACAGATCAGGAAGACAAACTCATGCCACTACAAGCAATTGTAGCCTTTGTAAACATTATGCCTTTCTCAAAGGTGCAAGTTATGAAAGTCTGAATACCCAAGGGAACTGTGACTGGACAGAAGGGCCAAAACCCAGACTTTGACACACTGAATCTCCATATAAGCTCATCTCAGTTCCAGTTTCTACAGGAGACATTCATCTCATCTTACCTGGGGCTCTATCATATCGTGTCTGCAGCACAAGTAGCCTCCTTGGCTACTGATAGGCAGTGGAGAGAAATGGACCATTGCAGAGCACACTTCATCTGGCCTGTTTGAGACATGTATTTCCAGAGACACTATAATATAAGTGTCCATTTCTCCAATTACAGTTTTAAACAGAGTCTTAAAATCTGTTTCAGAAGCACAGCCATATTTAGCTAATTGAACCCCAACCTATCAAGACTTAATTTCCAAGTGACATGCCTGAGGTGCCCACTTCCAGGTATACTCAAAATGGGCTTCCCATCTTAACAGCACTTCCTAATTCAGCATCTGTCAAATAAGGCTCATGTGGAGTTTGGGCATTTAATTCCTAAGTCTGTACTGTAGGTGCTACACTGAGCACTATGAAATATAATTCTTTCACGTCTATGCTAGATTCAAAAGGGTACCTGGACACACAGACTCTGCCTTCTACCTTGCCTGAGTCATGTGACATGAGGCTATTCCAAATGGTGCTCAATGGCTCAAAGTGCAGATGGAGAGCAGTGGCAAGTGGTGTCCCTCAGGGGTCCATACTGGAACCTGTGCTATTTAATATTTTTATTGATGACAGACAGTGGGATCAAGGGCACCATCAGCAAGTTTGCAGATGACACCAAACTGTGACAGTGTCAACACACCAGAGGGATGAGAGATCATCAAGAGGGACCTGGACAGGCTGAAGAGGTGGACCCAGGTGAACCCCGTGAAGTTCAACAAGAGAAAAGAGCATGGTCCTGCACCTGGGATGGAACAATCCTCACTATCAATACAGACTGAGGGATGAGGTGTTAGAGAGCAGCCCAATGGAAAGGGACTTGAAGGTGCTGATGGACAAGAAGCTGGACATGAGCAGACAGCGTGCGCTTGCAGTCCAGAAGGCATATCATATCCTGGGCTGCATCAAAGAAGTGTGGCCAGCAGATTCAGAGAGGTGATTCTGCCACCTTACTCTTCGCTGGTGAGACCTCATCTGCATCCAGTTCTGGAGCCCTCATTATAGGAAGGACATGGACCTGATGGAGCAGGTCCAGATGAGGGCCACAAAAATGATCACAGGGCTGGAGCAGCTCTGCTAAGGACAGGCTGAGGGAGCTGAGGAAGCTTAGTCTGGAGAGGGGGACCTAATAGCAGCTTTCCAGTACCTGAAGGGAGCTTACAGGAAGGATGGAGAGAAGCTGTCTACAAAGGCCTGCAGTGACAGGATAAGGGGCAATGGGTTCAAGCTTGAGAAGAGCAGATTTAGACTGGATGTTAGGAACAAGTTCTTTACTGTGAGGGTGGTGGAGCACTGGAACAGATTGCCCAGGGAGGTGGTTGAGGCTCTTTCTCTGGAGACATTCAAGGAGAGGCTTGACAGGGGCCTGGGTAACCTGGTCTAGTGGTGATGTCTCTGCTGACTGCAGGGGCGCTGAACTAGATGACCTCTAGAGGTCCCTTCCAGCCTGGACCATTCTAAGATTCTATAATTCTGTGACTGGAGAGCTCAGCCTCAGACAGCTGACAAAGTTACCATGTCCGAGAACTCACCCTCCCTGCACTGATATTTGAGCTGTTCATAAACCAGCTGCTGAACCACTGGATTTATTTAGCACTCTGAGGATGGGGTAAACAGCTAGAGGTGATAACCACATTAGCTGTCTCAAGCTGGCCCCAACACATAAATCAATCAGAGGCCTTGGGCACATTGAAATAGAATACACAGGCAGCAGCAACTAAGCAAGGAGCTGCTTAAACTAGCCAGCAGCAAACAGAAAGACAAGTGCAGTATGAGATCGCACACACATATGCACACACAAAGACACAGACTTAATGTTGGCTTAGAAACTACACTCTGTAATCCAAGTGTCAGGACACTCATCAGTATCAGCCTCAGTTTCTTGTTCTTCCTCTGATGAGAGTTTTTAACCTGCATCTTAAAGCAGAATGTCAGCCATTAAGCTGTCACAGGGAGTTCCCACTTTCTAGACTGCCGGCCCCCCATACAAGCACATCTTTTTAATCTTCTTCCTTTTTACAAAACACTATTCCACTTTCTGGATGCCTATTAGTATCTGTGAATGAAGACCAAGCTCCCCTTTCACTGTTGTAAATGTCCTAATACAGATTTTCTAGAAATCATTCTTTTTCTTACTACCTGTATAGGGAAAATACACAAGTGTGAAACCCTAGTGTTACAGCATTCTCCTGAGTAAAAGGTTTTTTTCATCCTTAAAACTAGGTGAAAGATATGAATCAAAATCTTATGTCTAAAAGGTAAGGATCTTAATAAATGATTTATTTCTCATGAAACTCTATATGTTCTCTACAAGCACTTTGTGCTGTAACCACAAATGAAACATGAAAGAAAGGGGATGAGAACATCTTTCTCTGAGTTTTTAGCTGCGGGCTACAAACTAAGGATTGATGTGGTCAGGACTCAGAGAGGTGGCACAAATTCAGAAAGACTGATGGGTCTTGTGGGAATTTCACTCCAGAGACTAGCCCAGAAAGAATTGGCATAGTGGGAGAGAAGGTAGGTGGGAAGACAGAGGTATGCCAGTGACACCTAAAGATATCCTTAAGCACTAAAGAGGCATTTAAACATAATTCTTCCCAATGATGCCAGAAAGCTGCATATCTATGGGAATACATTGACAATTTCAGACATCACCTTCTCCACACTGAGCACTTACTTTCCTGGGATGAAAACAACTGCTGCTATGGGCAGGAAAGTAAAAACATCATGCCTCTTCATACATTCTTTTAATACAGTCTGGAGAGCACCTCGCTTCTTGCTGCTCAGCACTGGCAGACAATGCAACTTCCTTCCAGAACCATGTGCACTATGCATACAGGTTGAGTCCAACATTAACCCATAGAGCCATTCTAAGTAAAAAACACATTAAAGATAAGTGTAATTAAAAATAGAGTTGTAATCATGTACTGTACTCGGTGTGCTTAAGTAGCACACATAGAATCATAGAATCATAGAATGGTTTAGGTTGGAAGGGACCTCAAGGATCATCCAGCTCCAACCCCCTGCCATAGGCAGGGACACCTCCCACTAGAGCAGGTTGCTCAAGGCCTCATCCAGCCTGGCCTTAAATGCCTCCAGGGAGGAAGCATCCACAACCTCCCTGGCCAACCTGTTCCAGTGTCTCACCACCCTCACTGTAAAGAACTTCCTCCTAACATCCAGTCTAAATCTCCCCTCCTCCAGCTTAAACCCATTCCCCCTCGTCCTGACATTACTAGACCGTGTAAATAGTCCCTCCCCAACCTTCCTGTAGGCTCCCTTCAGATACTGGAAAGCCACTATAAGGTCTCCTCGAAGCCTTCTCTTCTCCAGGCTGAAGAGCCCCAACTCTCTCAGCCTGTCCTCATAGCAGAGCTGCTCCAGACCTCTGAACATCTTAAAATATTTCAGTGCAATAACCACTCGCTACTCAGGCTTCTAACACAAAGGAAGATATAGAATGGAATTACATTCCAGCCTGGAACTAACTCTGGAGTAGAGCCAGTCCCATGCAATCCATAAAAATTCCCGTGTCAAAATGGTGTGTCCTGTTTTGATGCCTTGATTAAGGTTTCTTCTTTTCTTATTTTGCCGATATCGTCCACATTAACAAATTTACTCTGAACATATGTTAATCTAACTACACCACCACTGGAGTTCTGTTCAGGAATCTCCTCCTTTGCAGTAGTGAATGCTGCCCTGTAGAGCTAGTTGCCTTCTGTATAAATTAGTCACTTGAAGAGGTAGTGAAAATGCAAACATTATTGCAAAACTTTCCCTTTTGCCTGCAACCACCTTACCAAGTTACAGTCTGTAGTTATTAGCACTGGTGAACTGAATATGATACACTTACAGTAATACTTAGCCCTCTTGTAAACAGCCCTAAATTACAGAGTTTTCAATAATCATATAGGCCCTCAGAAATTAAAACAACATCCCCTTTTTATTATCATTAGGCTTCTGGGGTTTCATTCAGGTTTCAAATCTGAACCAAAATGAGATAATCAATTTCCATTGTTATTCCAGGAATATTTATTGCAATTTATTTTTCCGATGTCTTCTGTAGGAAGTTCAGGATGCCAGTATGCCAGAGGGCATAGAATTAAGGCAGAATGGAATAAAGGTGTAGAATGCAGAAGTGTCTTGCATTTTCATAAAGTCACGGGGTCACAGGATCACAGGATGTCAGGGCTTGGGAGGGAACCAAGGAGATCATCAAGTTCAACCACCCTGTCAGAGCAGGACCACACAATCTAGCTCAGGTCACACAGGAATGCATCCAGACAGGCCTTGAAAGTCTCCAGAGAAGGAGATTCCACAGCCTCTCTGGGAAGCCTGTTCCAGTGTTCTGTGACCCCTACAGTAAAAGGAGTTCCCCCTTGTGTTGAGGTGGAACCTTTTGTGCTGCAACTTACACCCATTGCTCCTTGTCCTATTACAGAGAGCAAGTGAGCAGAGCCTGTCCCCCGCCTCCTGACACCCAGCCCTCAGATGTTTATAAACACTAATTAAATCCTCTCTCAGTCTTCTCTTCTCCAGACTAAAAAGCCCCAGGTCCCTCAGCCTCTCCTCATCAGGCAGTGCTTCAGTCCCCTAAACATCCTTGTAGCCCTCTGCTGGACCGTCTCCAGCAGATCCCTGTCCCTATTAAACTGGGGAGCCCAAAACTGAACGCAGTATTCAAGATGAGGTCTCACCAGGGCAGAGTAGTGGGGGTGGAGAACCTCTCTTGATCTGCTAGATACACTCTTCTTAATACACCCCAGGATCCCATTGGCCTTCTTGGCCACAAGGGCACATTGCTGTCCCATGGATGTTATCCACCAGCACTCCCAGGTCCTTCTGCACAGGGCTGCTCTCCAGCAGATCACCTCCCAGCCTGTACTGGTGCAGTTTATTATTCCTCCCCAGATGCAGGACTCTGCACTTGTCCTTGTTGAACCTCATTTGCTTCCTCTTTGCCCAGCTCTCCAATCTGTCCAAGTCTCACTGGATGGCCACACAGCCATCAGCTCTATCAGCCAAGCCTCCTAGATTGGTCTCATCAGCAAACCTGCTCTGTGCCCTCATCAATGTCACCGGCGATGCTGAACAGCACCGGACCCAGCACTGTTCCCTGGGGGACTCCATTAGTTACAGCTCTCCAGCTGGACCCGACACCATCGCCACTCTTTGAACTCTATCTTGTAACCAGTTCCTAATCCACCTCACTGTCTGCTCTTCCATCCCACACTTTCTGAGCTTGCTCACTAGGATGTCATAGGAGACAGTCAAGGTAGACTACATCCACTGGTCTCCCTGAATCTACCCATTCAGTTGTGTCCTCTTGGTAAATCCATGCTGACTACTGATAACCTTCTTCTCTTCCAAATGCCCTCCAGAAGGAGCCGCTCCACCATTTTTCCAGGGGTGGAGGTGAGGCTGACTGGTCAATAGGTTCCCTGGAACCTCTTTCTTGCCCTTTTTGAAGACTGAAGTGACATTGGCTCTTCTGCAGTTCTCAGACACCTCTCCTGTCTGCCACAATTTGGCAAAAATGATGGAGAGTGGCAGAGCGATAACCTCAGCCAGTTCTCTCAGCACCCTTGGATGCATCTCATCAGGGCCCACGGACTTGTGAGTTCAATTTGTGCAGCTGATCCCTAACCCAGTCTGCACTGACCAGTGGGGAGCATTCCCTCCTCCAGGCTTCCTCTCCTTCATCCAGAGTCTGGAGTACATAGGGGAGTTCAGCCTTAGGTGTAAAGACTGAAGCAAAGAAGGCATTTAGCAACTCTGCCTTCTCTGCATCCTCAGTTATCAAGGCTGCCCAATCATGCCCTAAGTCTCTCCTATTCTTCTGAAAAGCCACTGCAATAATGAGAAGAACTAATCTATGTTATAACATAATAAACCTTCTTAAGATTAATAAGTAACTTCTGCACTCCTGGTGGGATATGGCCTCATCCTTCCTTTAGTTGTAAGCTCCAGCCAGCAGATGGTAGGTGCTGTTGTTCAGAAAGCAGCAAAGTGTATCTGACAAGAGAGGAGTCTTAGGAGGGGATGTGCACAAGGACATAGCTGCCTTCCCCTGGAAAGGATTTAATCCAGCAAGATAGGAACATATAGTTAGAGACCTCCAGTTATTAGAGACTGAATACGTATGAGGGCTAAATTTTTGAAACCAAATTCCTATTAAAAACAATAAAAATTTGGGCGTATAAAACCCTTAGTCTCTATTCAGCCAAAGCAATCCCTCTCCCCCCAGCTTCTAGCTGCTATCCATTGGTTAGCACTGCTGGTACAACTTTTCAGAAGGATTTGCTGCTCAAAGAAGGAGACTTATTAAAAACAGAAAAGAATGTGTTGAGTCTCTATAGCCAGAATCATAGTTTAAAAATCTGTGGGCTGGATTTTCCTTGAATGCTCAAAAGATACAAAACAGTTATAAATCCATATGAACCACCTAAGCTCAAGTATATGACTGCTTTTCATCTCCAGATTCAAAGGAGGTATGTTTAGTACTGCAGCTGGCACACAACACTATCAGAAGAGACAAAAAAACCTCCATGTTTTCGTTAATATTATTTTTCCCTTTTAAACAATTTTCTCCATTATTTATTGGTTCAAAGACTTTGGAATAACTTCATACAGAAACAAAATGGTTTCATCTTATTTTATGATTATTCTCTCTTTCTACAAACAGCCACTGAACTATCAGGGCAACAATCTTGAAACCCCTCTTCTGCCTTCACATCTCACTCTGTCACTCAACTGACTAAAATATGAGGGTAGTTACTTCTTTTTGTGAGTTCACATGGTGCAATTCTTGTTTCTTTTCAAGGTGAATTTCAGCCCAGGAGGACCAGCAGCTCAGTCCATATTTGTGACTAGTTCCTGAACTACTTGTACAACCAAGTCTTCTATTAGTTTCAGTTTAAGTAACCCAACTTCAGTTAGATATTTGTGTATTTCCCAAGAATGAAGGGGGGAAAACAAAGCAGCCCTTAAAATACTTTTTCAAAGTAGCTGGAGGATTAATATGTTTATTGCTTTTAAATAATCTAGGAAGCAAAGAGGGACCATTTCAGTGTTGGGAAACCTGTTGCTGAATACACCAGAGTCCAGGTAAATTGCTGTGGTTTTTTGGGGGTTGTGTGCTTCACTGATGACTATCACAGCAGGATTGTTTTCTTCTGTTAGAATTCTTTCTGAGATGAACAGACATTCATTGTCAACCCAGCATCCTAAGGTGTTAGCTTTCTGCCTGCCAGAAGTCCAAATCTATGATATTACAGACATACTGCTAAGCTTCAGATAGTGATCCAGCCATTGCCCAATGCTGTTTGTGAGCACTAATAAAACTATCAGGTGCCGCTCAGACCAAACTGACCAGAAGCCACTACTGGCTCAAAGCAAGGGCTGGAGAAACCAAGGACACAGGTAGTATTCTGGCCAGCCCTCCTAAGAAAGACGAAAAATAAATAATGTCAGAACATTCTGTCTTGCATTCTGTCTTGTTCCATGATCTGGGGATGTTTAGTTTGAAAAAGAGGAGGCTGAGGGGAGACCTCATTGCTCTCTACAACGACCTGAAATGACATGGTGGAGATGTTGGCACTGGCCTCTTCTCAGAGGTAAACAGTGATAGAACAAGAGGAAATGGCCTCAAGCTGTGACTGAGTAGATTTAGGCTGGACACTAGAAAAAAAAATTCACAGAAAGAGTGATCAGGCATTGGAATAGGTTGCCCAGGGATGTGGTTGACTCAGCAACCCTGCACATGTTTAAATGTTGTTTGGATTTGGTGCTTGGGGATATGGTTTAGGGGTGAACCTTGTAGAGTAGGGTTACAGTTCGGACTTGGTGAATCCAAGGGTCTTTTCCAATCTGAATTTCCATGAGTCTGTGATTATAGCCCACAGGTTAAGGAAGAAACAGAAGATAGGAACCTCAAGTTTAGTAGGATTGTGACACATGTTGCACAACACATCCTCAACACTTTCATCAGTAAATCAGTAGAAGAAATTTCTGCAAAATATATTACTATACGATTCTTGGATGAAAAATAATTGTTATTGCTTTGTTTTGGAAAGACTGACTAAGGCTCAATTAGAAGGAGAATGATGGAATATTAAGGTACAATTCAAATTTGCAGGGAATCTGACTGTGAAGAGTAGAAAAGGATTCACAGGACTGGCTCAAAGAGTTGTCAATCATCAGCTGTGAAATTGGTGAACTGAAAAAAAGAAGACAAGTTCTGCACCTGAGCAGGAAAATTGAATGCACAGTTACAAAGCACAGAAAAGTAAGCTAGCCACAGAATTGCAGAAAGATCTTAGATACAATAAAGCACAAACACAGTTCATAGCATGATTCTCTTGCAAATATGGCATTTTATGAGAGTTAGTTAGTCCACACCTCTTGGCACTAGTGATACCTCAAATCAAAAATACAGTCTAGTTTTGAACAATATGCTTGAATATTTATGCAATCTGATGCGTCCTGAGAAGAGCAACAAAAAAATCCCCACCACATCAGGTTGGAATATACAATCTAGGAAGAAAAGCTGAAAGATGCGGGTTTGTTTAGTCTAGAAAAGAGACTGAAGGAAGACATAAGTCTTCAAATATGCAAGATGTTGTTATAAATATGACAGTGATCAACTGTTCTTCATGCCCAGCAAAGGCTGAAGAATAGTTCCATTTACCATGCGGCAAAAGATTTCTTAGCTATCAGACAAAATAACTAACAAAAACAGCCATGCACTGGAACAGCTCACTGAGGCTGGTCATGGAATCCTCATCACTGGAGTCCACTATGGAAAGGTTAGACAAATCACTGTCAAAAATAGTCCTTGTCTTGGCTGCAAAACAGAGATGGACTGGTCGCCTGAGCTCCCTCCCATGCCTACACTTCTATGATTTACTAGCAAATATGCAGTTACCCGCACAAGCCACTCTTTTTAGGGTTTTAACAAGTCACACTGACTAATATATTGCACGCACAAACCTCTATCCTGATGCCAAGTATTTCAAACTCTATTCAAAACTTTACCACTGTAAAAACTGTTATGTTCTAGAAGGAAAATCCAGGAAGTAGTACTATGCAATAATATCGTACCAAGGGAGAAGCCAAGTCATTTCAAAAGACCTTTCAAAATTGCATGTGTGACCACAGCACAGGGTCAGAAAAGGACAATCGCATTTCTCTGTTAGAAGGTAAGAAAAACCCAACACAACTGAGCTTGTCATAGTTTGACACAACAGTGGCTGAAGGCTGCATGGAAACTGATTAAACATACTGTTACAGCAGGAACTCTCCAGTGCTTGGCACATCTTGAGTATAAAAACTAACAGAAAACAAGCTGATATGTTTCAGCAGCGTACATCCTGAAGCTACCTGGGAATGCTTATAACTGGTGAACCTCATTAATTTACTGAACATATCAGACAATAAATAAGGAATCCCTGAATACTTAAGAGTGCCACATTAGAAAAGTGAATACATACTGTCTGGATCAAACTACACTCGGTCCTTAGGCAAAAGTGCAGAAAGCACATGTGGATTTTGAGTTCCATCAAAGACACCGTTATAGACCCCTTGACAACGGCATTGCTTCATACCATGTGTGAGACATCTACCACAAAGAACCCAACTCCTGTCTGAGACCTTTTGTGTCATTGTGGAAAAACAAGGAAAAAAAAATGAATTCTATTCCAAAGAACTTACAAGAATGTGAAGATATGTTAAAGGCAGGCGTACGACTATCTATGGCAGGAAATACTCTCAGAACTACTAAGTGAGGTGACCTCACGCAACTGACGAAAGCATAAAGGCTCACAAAGAGCCTGCTTAGACATAATAGCATGCTGTTAAATTCTAGGACAAAAATCAAGTAAAGCTAAAATCTTTAACACTTCAGAGGCATTATCATCTCCACAAAAGATCTGCTGGACTAGCTATGCCGATTTGACAAGGCGTAATTCAGAAAAGTACTTAAGCTTCTGAAGTCTCACAAACTTCAGTGGTATGCAGGCAAATAACTCCCGAGTTATTTCGCCTCAGAAGCATTTCACAAAAGCATCAGAAGACAGCCTGGAAGAAGGTGAGTTATCTGCAAGGACAACTCATAAAAACAATAGCCAGGTCAAAGGAAGAAGCTCAGTTTTCTTGTGAAAATGTTTAATGCAAGCTTCTGCAAAACATCCCTCTGGTTTAAGACATTTCTACATACAGATTCTGGTTTGTAGAGATCCCATTCCTGCATTCTTTGCAAACCCAAAACACCCACTGACATCATTAGGCAATGGATTGGCATCAGAAATACAGGACTAAGCCAAAACTGTGCTGGAGACAGTTCGTCCCGGTTCAGTCAAACTAACTTTTGAACTCACAGCTGGTTTACAAGCTGTGAACCTCCTAGGGTCCTAGCAGACCCCACTCCTCATTACTGCTGGCTGATCCACTCACGCTAAGCACAGATGGCCATGCTTCTTCCATCATCCACCTTCACAAGCTAGGACCCAGAAATCCCTTCTCCTGTGCTTAGGGAAGCAGCTATCCCCACTTCCTGGATCAGTCCCACTCCCATGCTCCCTGGCCGCAGTCCCGGAACCGATTCATATGCAATGGCCTACTCATCCTGCTGGTGGAGAAGGGCTAGGAGGGACTGGCTTGGAAAGATTTAAAATCTTATTAATGAATACAATACGAACTTCAAAGTCCTTCTGGGGAGCAGTATTTGTGTAATAGCAAGAAAGAAAAACAAATGTATCTTGAATCCTGACACTACTAAGAGCAGTGGAGGAAAACACCCAGGGAGCCAGGATTTCAATTAACAATTGATTTGAGTACCCAGTCTTGTAGTGGATGGAAGGAATCTGCTTGAGAGAAACGTAGGAAAGGAAACTACACATGGACGGAAAACAAAGATCACAAAGGCAAAGGGATGGAAAAAAAGCCAGAGTAAATTGTAACAAAAGCAGCTAAAACAAACTTTAACCTGTGGTAGTTAACATGGGGAAAAAAAAGCTTTGTTAGTATTAGCTAATAGGCCTCATGTAAAGAGTCAATGAGCCCTTAATTTTCTGTTATTTGTACTTCGCTTAAAGAACCTTTCTCATCCTTTTACAATCCACACATATGACCAACATATATAAAATGCAGAGAAGCTGCAGATTCAGGACTAACTCTCCTGTCAATCTGACAAAAGAAGGCAAAGAGAAAACCAGCCTTTGAAGCAGAAGTCTCCTCTTCAGATAATCAGGGTCAGTTGCCTCCATGCAGCTGATAAAATCTTGGGAAGGTTAGACACCTCTCTCGTCCTGAATGTAGATCTTGTTCTGATTTACCTTTCTGACAAAATGCAATTATTGAATTTAGCAAGTCTTATTCAGCTATTTACTGCTTAAGATTGTGGATGCGTGACAAGTTTGTACAAACCCCGAGGAAAATGCAGAATTTCAAACACAACACAAAATCTGTTCAGAAAATCCCTTTTATATGTGGAGACTACTGTAAAGCAAAAAATCCTTTTCCTTTTCTATATTAGAGCTGCCAGTTCAAGAGCAGGTTTCTCTGGGCACAATACTGCACCAATCTTCCAACTACAGCACACTTCTATCCAGTGATATGCAGGCAGATAGAACCATGATTATTATTTTCTTTACTTTCAGGCAATTAGATTCTACAGGGAGAAAAGAGGATAAGATACGACAATGCCAGTGTGACTAATGGCTTTAATTTAGTCAATTACAGGTCTGAGTTTTCTTTCTGAAGAAACTGCCCTTGAAATCCAAGGAGCAATTCTTGGTATTACTTTTTTTGTTTTCCCAGACAGCATACCACTGGCACAAACTCTTTGTAAGGTTTCCTGTCAGTCTGTTTAGATATTGGATGATGTTCAGAGATTGAATCCCTGGACTATGAACATCACCCACTGGGAGAAATCCCATTTTGTAATTTTCCTCCTATCTGACTTCTCTGCAATTCAGCATCTTCTGCTTCTCATTCTCTTCTATGCCTCTTCTGAATATTAGTTTTATTGCTTTGGTAGAGCTAGTGTGCAGATAGTCAAAAGAAAGAAGCCAAGAGTTCTAAATATGCTCCAGATTTCTCCATTGTACTGTCTGGAACATAAGGAAAAAACTTTTCACAGTATGAGTGGGTTTTGTTATGGTGGGGAGAAAAGATCTGAAACTACACTTCCCATCAGACACCAAAACTTGGTTTTGGCGGTTCTCAAAGTATCATTAGCTAGCCACTATACTACTCTACTTGTGTCATAATAGTCATTATAACAAGTGGATCAAAAATAATCACCTGAAAGCTAACTAAATACAAAATCGCCACATACAAATCAAAACTATCCTATTCAGCAATCTTGTTTCTTACAAATACATTTTGTGCTTCATTTCCTATTTCTAGAATTATTTCTTTTTTTCTTCATTGCTATATTTGTATAGGAATGTGAAACAGTTCTTCAAGCCTCCCTGAAGTCTACAATGAATCATGCAGCCAGATCAGATTATTTCAAGCTTAGACTTTAACTTTACATTTGGCTTTGGGGGGGGGGAAAAAAAAAGCGAACCACTAAAGTCTGTTTTCTTCAACCTTTTGATTAATTTCGCAGAATTTCGAAGAACATGTAAACCACATATCAAAACTTTGCAATTTAAAGTCTCATTTTAGGATCTAGAAAAGGCTGCAGCTAATATTCATTGTAGTTACAGTACCGTATTATCATGCAGCGGAATCTGTGTTCAGTGGCATCAGAACGTGGATTTATTTTAAGAGCACTTTTAATAGATTAAGGAAAAATACTCATGAACTATTTGACAGATGGAGGAGGTTTTTTTGAATGAAGCAATAAATATGAAATTTCACTACCTCCTCTGACAGCAGATTGAATTCACCTTTTACATCCTTCATCAAATTTGAAGCACTTCCATTGATGCCAATAGAATGAAAGTGCTGTAGAAACACTTAGGTAGTCCTACTCTTTTTTAAATCAGTGGCTAAACTCCTGCTGACTTCAAATCCCATACATATAGCTCACAGGCACTGCTCTTGGTTGGCCTACTAACCTCTGTGACTTCACACAAGCTATGCTTCCCATTTGCAGTCTCTGAGGTAAGCCCTCTGCGATGTTGAAGGTTCCTGGCCTAAGGTATCGTTTTCTTTGTTTACTGTCTGGCTGCAGAGATGTCTGGCACAGACTCCAAAATATAGCAGCACGAAAATATGCTTGGTGCATATGTGCATAAGCCCTCTAATGGATTGCATCGCACATCCTGCGTCCAAAACTATAATCACATACCTAGTGCTCTCTGTATTATTCAGTTTGCATGAAGCAGGTAGTAAAATGTAGCCAAATCAGTAGCATGACTTAGTAGTTTAACATCATTAACTAAAGTGGATTTATTCCATAATGACATCAAGTAAATGAGTTCAGGATATTTTTTCTTTATGTGTGCAAGAAAGGAACCTACTAAATGCTCCAAGAGATCAGCACGGTTCACCTAATCCAGTTTCCATCTATGCCAACATTCACAGCACATACAAGAAATTCTATACTTTAGTCACTGTAACTACATTTCCTCCAGTTTTGTAGAGCTTGGCACAGTCAAATGCTCCAAATAAATTCAAAAACATATTAAAAAGTACCAACCTAGTCTCCACCAAGCAAGCGTCTCAGAGCAAAAAGAAAACTGTTGTATAAGGGAGGTCACTTACTGCATTGGCTGGACTGGATTGCACTGAAGTTGCTGAAGTCAAGCATTTCAGCAATATTTAGTTTACATAACCTAATGATATAGAATCACAAATAAACTGCTCAACTGAACCAAAGCATTGATGGGAAAACCGCAGTAAATTATATTCCAGGCCATCTTTTATATATCCTTCTCTGTCCAACTTCAATGGAACACTATAATTACTCCTGCCACCTCATAAAGATTTTGTCCCTTTGTCAGGTTTTATGGCTGATTTTGTACTATGGGCTACCACTGTCTTAATACCAGTGAGAGGCTGATGCTGCCATGGCACAGTGGCAGTACTGGAGTCACAGGGAATCCCAAGTTCTGATAGACCCTTGAGACTGATATCCCTTCTCAGACCTTGACTTTCAATTTAGACAAGTTTTGGCTCACTTGTTCCAAGCTAAACAGAGAAAGATCAAGGTCTTGGAAAAAAAATATACAAAACCTCCTTTACTCAGGACAGAAGGTGATGTTATAACAGGAAAAATCTGACAGTAATTTGGCTTTTATTTACTCCCAGTGGAATCAAAACCATTAGACAGAATAAATAATGGAGCAAATGTCTTTTGAGTCAATTAATATCAATACCCTTGACCTTAAAGTGTTACTTTATCATAGATTATTATCACTGTCTTTCAAAGACAGGCAAAAATCTGGTATAACTTTCCATAATCTTTAGCTCTGGGGCCCTCAAGATGAGGGCCATGAGGAGGGCCACAAAAATCATCAGAGCACTGGAGAACCGCTCCTACTAAGAGAGGCTGAAAGAGCTGAGGTTCTTCAGCCTGGAGAATAGACAGATCATGGGAGAACTTACAGCCTTCCAGTATTTGAAGGAGGCCTGCAAGAAAGCTGAGGAGGGAGTTTGTACAAGGGTTTCTAGCAATAGGATGAGGGGCAAAGGTTTTAAACTAGAGAAGGGCAGACTTAGATGAGACATTAGGAAGAAGGGTGGTGAAACACTGAAATAGATTGCCCAGAGAGGTGGTATAAACCCCATCCCTGGAAACACCCAAAGTCAAGCTTGATGGGGCTCTCAACATCCTGATGTAGCTGAAGATGTCCCTGTTTACAGCAGAGGAGTTGGACTGCATGAGCTTTAAAGGTCCCCTCCAACACAACACATTCTGTGATTCCATCATTCTGTACATCTGAAGCTGACAAACACAGTACATGTTTGTGAGTGGACAAGCACACAATTCTGCAGGTAAGAGGGAGGGGTAATCGTGTTCCATTTCCTTTTTTGCTTGGTTGTGGGTTTTTTTGATTTGGGGGTTTGGTTTGGTTGTTTTGGGGGTTTGGGTTTTTTTGGAGGGGTTTGTTTTGTTTGTTTGGTTTTTGTTTGTTTGGTTTGGGTTTTTTTGATCAGTTTATCCTAGACAGGATCTAAAGCTTGCAGGGCAATTCTGACTAAAACATAGCCATCTTGCCCTTGCTGTTTGGCGAGAAACAGCAAAATTGTGTTAACAGTTTCTTCCAAGAATACATGTTAGTAACTGCCAAATGACAGTTGTAATGACCCTGATGGATTTCTCCCTTTAGGCTTTTTTTTGTTTAGAACTCAGATGCCGCCCAAGCAGAAAAAAAATCATTCTTTGCCATGAACTCTGCCATCACCCTTTCCTCACCACCAGCAGCACTATACCTTGTGAGAGTAAAGTAAGAAGCTACCTTCTGCCTAAAAAATTGCTACTCCCACGAGGCATTACAGACACCAGAGAATGCATCAAGGGCTTGAAGCAGAGCCTGCTGAAATTCAAGCAGTTCTTCCATCAACTTCAACAGGCTTTTGGTCAGATCCTAATAGTCTATTTTTCATGCATTAACTCTTTTTTGTCTCTTGTTTATTTAACAAACCATTTCTCTCAAATCTAGGAAGACCTTAATACTTCGGGCATTGTATCAGGGCAATGATTTGATCATGAATTAAAATAAGACGTGTTCCTGCCTGCAGCCAAAAGAAAGAGGCTAGCTTCAATATACCACCTGTACACTGCTTCTTAGGCTCAGCATCAACCTTGGCTGATGGGAGGACGTGCCTAAAAATTGCACCCAAGAGAAAACTCATCACAAAATGAACAACCACAGTAGAATGGTAAACACCCATACCGCACAAGAAAGCTGCCAAACCCTCACAGCAGCCAACATCTGGAAGGAAGTATGCATAAAACAAAAGAATGTATGTGTGTATACATGAGTATGTACATATGTGTATACACACTCTATTACTTCCCTTTGTGCCTAGAGCACCATGTTTCATTTTATGATGTATGTGTGTAAAAATATCTTTTTGCTCCTTTATAACAGAGAGAGCTGAAATTATCAGGGTCCTATAGGCAGTCATGAGAGAACGCCATGACATCTTGCAGGGATTTAATCCTACTGATCCATCCCCCTTAACAACACAACTACTGTGTTTATCTTTGAATCGTTTATAAGTAAATGCTCCCACAAGATCATCAAAGCTATGAGAAAGCCATAAAAAAACACATTCTGTAAGAGACTAGTCTAACTGTTTCCTCTTAACTGATGCAAGAAACAATGGGTTTAAAATGTTACATGGATGATTTTCTTGCACATGTGGTCTTATGCAAGATTCCTGCTGCAGAAATCTAAGGTTGGCAGGCTTCAAAGATGAGCTGGAGAGCCAAAACAGTCTTTATGGGCTCAAATATGTTCACAGGCACAGGTACTTGCACAAGAACACAATGCATTCATACAGAAATCACTTAAACCATGAAAGATTAAATATATTCAATGTTAGCATTCCCAGAGTAAGCCTTTCTGTAGAAGTATTTGAAACTGAGAAGCAACCTCGTATGCCAATAAAGACTGAAAACAATTCTTGCTTTGTTCTTCAATCTTTTACCTAAAATATTTGCTATCTCCTGCCATCTCTAGACAACCATAGACCAAGATCTGTGAACTGCAAATCATGGAGGCAATAAAAGCAGTTGGAGGTGCTCCGTTCTTCAGCATGAGAAGTATACTCATAGCAACACAAGCAAGATTGCAAGAACATTTTTTCTGTGGCTGTTTGTCAGTCACAATAGATCTGTATCACTCATGCATGAAAGAGACAAGAAAAAGAGTTGCATCTCTGGTGAAATACAGAGATATTCAGGGTTTATGTCTAGGTATATTTGCAATACCTTGTAAAACTCCTTTGGTTTTGAAGGCCAAATGTGACATCTCTTACTTTGGTTTTACACTGCACACACCAGCTCTGCTTAAGCTGTGTGAAACTCAAGTGTGGCTAGAAAAATCTGCTGCTCAAGCAGCAGATCCTGCAGGGGTGCTGAGCCACTGCAGTTCTTTGACAACCACTGGTGGGGTGCATTCTTCCTGCTCTTATCCACATGCGTGCACTGCAGCATTTAGCCATGTAAATAAGGGAAGAAACAGTGGTGAGGATGCATGGGTTTGTTTTTTTCACAAAGACTGTCTGTGCCTGCAGACTTGCCAAAGCCAGATGCTGTAACTCTGCAGAGTGTTACTCTGCAAGATGGGCCAGAATCTTCCAGACGCTGGGTGTGGCGGGTGCGAGGCCACTTCATTAGTTGTTTGAAGCTGCGTGGGTAGTTTCCATTGTGGTCTAGCAGCCATGCAGGACGCACCCAAAGAAGCTGGGTAAACTGCACACAGGGATTAACCCACACTAAATTCCACACTTGCACAGCTGGATTGCTACCCATACACAAGTGAGTTAGCAGAAAGCAAGGTAGATACAACTGCATCGAGCAGAGACATGAAATATTCAGGCAGGAAGGCCCTTCTTTGTGCATCCTATGGCACACTGATGCTGGATAACAAGGTGTGAAATGGCTCCCTGGAAATAAAGAGTGCTTAGTGAGGAATCAGGAAGCAGACCTACTCAACAGAGTGTGCCAAAGCAGGAAAACACCACACTTCCATGGTTTCAACCACTAAAAATGGAAGTTCTGGAAACCCTGACCTTAAAAGGAGTGACTTCCCACTAACAGTACAGAAAGCATGGAAATCCCAGTAATTTTCAGCATTTCCAGACTTTGCGATCACCTACCAGTAAATGTGAACTGAGAGCTTGGAAGTCCTGCAACAGACCTCCAGCCAGGCCACAGAGCAGGGCTGCCAAAGAATCACTGATCCTCTATAACCCTACAACTGCTTTGCAGAGCTGGTAGCCACCTGTCAAATACCATTTTCACTGAGAAGATGCAGGAACCAGGAAACACATTTATTTCAGAAATGAAATGTTTGTTGCTTCCAGAATGAAATTATCTCAAAATTTCCGTCTGGCAGAAAAAATATTTTTATTTCCCAGATCAATTTGGACCAAACCCATTCACAAAAAAAAAGAAAATAAAGATTTCCCAATGAACCAGAATTTCTGTTCTTTGGCCAATTTAAATTAGTAAAAAGTGGAGGGAAGAATAGTGTTAACCAGTATAAATCTTCTGGAGACCTTAATACTGCCAGATTTGTTTTCCTGTAATCAAAAACGTTGGTACTAGAAGAAACAACTCAGAATTCTTATCTAAACCTTTGTATGAGCTCAGATCAAATTACTGAGGTTTAACAAGTTACCACATGCCAGCTGAACATGCCTTTGTGTATCTTCAGCCCTTAACTAAGACTTGACAATGTGGTTTAAGATAATCTTTTTTTTACAGGTTAAACCAACTTTCATTGCCTTAAACATGCCACAGCCTAAATGTATACACAATCACCATAATTCACTTATAGAATCACAGTATCATAGCATATCTCACGTTGGGAGGAATCTGACACATAGTACCTCATTAATCCACAGTAATTTGAATATATATGTAAGAAAAGAGGCAATAACTGATTGGTAGCACCATTACTTTCTACTCTGCTGTGGAGTGATTAGGTGCACCACATGAGACCAAGGGTCACAACTCTCTTACACAAGCCAAAGCAACAGCTATTACTCTAGCAGTTACTAAGTAACTGAATTAATTAATTAACTACTAGTACTATTTACCCAACTGTTTCAGATCGAGCTTATGTCTGAGTCTTACAAGAAATCTCTCCACCAAAAGAGATGCCACAGAATACTATCTGCACATATCAGTCCTTTTAACATAAGGATGATTCTATGCTTCTGTGCACTGCTATGTCTAGTTTACAGATTCAGAAGGGCACCATTTCAACTAGTCTAAAAGCCATGCATGAAATCTGTGCCGTAACAAATTCTCACATACAACAGACCCCTACACATTTTACACACCCATAGTTGCTAAATTATCTGTCCTTTGAGACTACACTCCATCTTGGTTTCACAAGTTGGTTGTCAGGAGTATGATCGTCAAGAATAATCAGACTGCTCTTTTTGCCATTAAGTTTTGCAACTGATTTTAATGGAAACAGGCTTGTTAGCACCAGAACTTTAAAGATAACTTTCCTCATATCACAAAACCAGCAGTATGTTACCAGTTAGAGAAACTATGTCTATATGTATATATTCTCTTCAGCCTGGAGAAGAGAAGGCTTCGAGGAGACCTTCTAGTGGCTTTCCAGTATCTGAAGGGAGCCTACAGGAAGGCTGGGGAGGGACTATTGACAAGGTCTAGTAATGTCAGGACGAGGGGGAATGGGTTTAAGCTGGAGGAGGGGAGATTCCGACTGGATGTTAGGAGGAAGTTCTTTACAGTGAGGGTGGTGAGACACTGGAACAGGTTGCCCAGGGAGGTTGTGGATGCTTCCTCCCTGGAGGCATTTAAGGCCAGGCTGGATGAGGCCTTGAGCGACCTGCTCTAGTGGGAGGTGTCCCTGCCTATGGCAGGGGGTTGGAGCTGGATGATCCTTGACGTCCCTTCCAACCTAAACCACTCTATGATTCTATGATTCTATGATTCTATGATTCTATGTATGTAGGTAATAATAAAAACCTAAATATTTACAATCTACATGTTGCACATACATATTGTTGTGGAAACCACAAGAGACCTCAGTTTGACTTCTGTATCCTTGGAACAATTTAGAGACCCATGAAAACATTCTGCATCTAACTTCTGCCTTGTTTATTTTCTCAGGGTCTCCAATAACTTATCTGTTAGTTTATAACATCGCAAGTCTGATGCAGATTTTAAACTGCTCCCATTTTAAAGGAACTAACAGCCTACATCGATGGAAATTATTCCTAAAATAGAGATTGAAGGGAACAGTTATGTGTTTCAACACTGAGGTCAATACATAACAGCACTAACTAACCCTCTGACAGGACTACCAAACTTAAGGATCAAATCTCTCACGATTTGCCATAATTAAGGACATGTTCACTCTCCAGCATTTGCTGCAGTTCTAGCAAGTTGTGAGATGGCAAACTCTAAATCTGTAATTCGACTGATAGAAGTGCTGTTTTTAAAGGTTGAAAATGTTTTAGCACTAAATATTAAGTTGCTACAAGATCAGAGTATGTGTGGTGATCAATTTTTTCACCACATTTTAATAGTCTTTTATACTGTGATAATCGGTGGAGTTATTCTGGCATACAACCAGTGCAACAGAATGGAGACTCTCACCTGTGGTCACTAACATGACCTAGTTGGGTATAAAAAAGGAGATGGGAAAAAGTGTTGAGAACAGATGTCAAAGCCCAAACATGTTCTACAATGGCTTTCCAGTATGACACTAAGTAAAACCAACCTTGGTTTTGAAAAACATTTTGGTAGCACTTGTTGAAGATGGTATGAGTCTGCCTTTCCACTCATTGTTGGGACTACAGAATGGATAAAATGGTTTAGGTTGGAAGGGACGTCAAGGATCATCCAGCTCCAACCTCCTGCCATAGGCAGGGATGTCCAAATCAATAACAGAAAGTTGCACCATGCTGCCACCAAACCGTGGCTGTGCCTGCAGTAGGGCAAACTGTTCATGTGGCACACAGAAGTCCTGTGCCATCCAAAGTTACAGACAGAAGCAGATTCCAGCAAGAAGTCTGACATCATTCTAACTGTTAGGCTGTGATGTCTCCATTTCAATTCTCTCTCAGACAGTTGCTTACTGAATCCAAAACCATGTTTTGAGTTTCGCCCTTGGTTTATGTTCTTACAATTACACACAGTAAATGTCAGAGAAGATGCATGAAGGCCACGAGAAGATAAGCCAAGCAGCAGAGCAGAAATTTCTGTGCTAGACAAAGCTGTGAGACACAATTCATGAAGAATTGTAGTCTGGAGAAAAATGGCTTGGCAAATGGAAAGAAAGGCCATAAAGTCATAGCCTTCACTAGGAAAATTCATTTAAATGAACAAACATGAGACAGTCCATACTGCTATTTGCTCCTTTGGGTTTGTTTTTCTTAGTTTAGAATCAGATCTGCCTTCAAGTTCTTCCTGCCAGACTTGACAAGTTTCATTTTGAAAACTGACAACAACAAGGAAGCTTTTAACTGTTTTATATTAATCTACTTCAAACTCATTTTTATCTAGCTAAAGGCAGAGTTTAATCAATTTCAGGTTCTTCCTTTAAATCAGGCCTCAGCTTAACTTAACCACAGTTTACACTCTGGCCTACATTACTAAATTCCAATGGCATTTAACTTTTCAAGGTCTTTCTTTAGAGTGGTAACACTGAGCTTTACATGATACACAGACAAGGGCTTAGGAAATGCCAGCTGGTTACTCCTGAAAGGACTCACTGATGGACTCCGCCACCACTAATGAAAAACTGAAGAATGCACTTAGCTAGAACGATGTCAGGCAGTAGGATTGCTCACTACCCATCACATACACACACACAAAAAACAACACACACACACACACAAAAAAGCAAAACTCTTTCATGCTTACTGGGAAGCTCCTGGAAGAGTCCACTGTTGCATTCCCTACAAACCCCCAAATTCCCTTGGATTTCACTGACAATTTTCAGTTGCACAAGCATAACTCTCTCTCCAACTCGTAACTTCTGCCAGAGCCACAAAAGGCATGATTGTCCTACAACTGGTAGCCAGAAGATTTAGCCCTTTTGAGCTCAAATTATCAAGCTATCCTCTAGCCCTAGTAGTTCCAGGTTCAATTCCTGGTAATGATTAGAACAGTAGTTACTTCATGGAGAACAGAGAATCAGTCTTCAAGTACTTCAATAATTCTTAATAAAGAAGAATACCTTTAGTTTTATTTTAGTATGCATAAATATAGAACCAGATACCATCTGAAGATATGATTGTGGGGCAAAAAAAAAAAAGCCTTGGAAAAACTGATTTTAAATAGGAGATACAGATTAATAATAGTGGTTACATAACACAAATGGCACATAATATTAGGAATCATTAAATGCAATAAAAAACAGATGCCACTGTGTCTTAACAACCCAGGAAAATTCTACTTGTCTGTTACTTCTGGGATTTTTCTTTAACATATATACTTAGATGTTAAAACTTGTAATTTCCATAGCAAATACCAGTCAGGAGCTTTCTTGTCTGAGCTTATGAGCTTTGATAATAATTTCTAAATTTGCCTAGTGTAGAACACGAGAGCTGGAAGCAACTGACTCAAAGAATCACATAATATTATCTGTGTATGTATTTCCAGCTTGTGTTTGGGAGGAAAAAAAAAACATTCAGTGAGGGAACAACATCTTTTTAAGGATTTAAACAAAAAAACACACCAAAAAAAAATTCAGTGCAGAATTAAGGCTTGTAAACAGGAAGATATAAACCAATAATTGCATAACAACTTCCATGCAAAACTTTCTCTCTGCCACCCTTGTAAGGCATGCTAGAAAAAAATAAAAGAGCTTGCTCCTAAACACAATTTTGTTAGTGGGAAGAAAATGCTGGTAGAAAAAAAAAATGATGGTCTGTTTCCCTGTATCACAGTAGAATTACTCGTCTCCTTTTCCATAAATTTAGAGGTTTTCCTGGGTTTCTGTTACTAGGAAAATCCCCACTAAACTTCAAGATATAATATTAACCAAATATATCTGATTTTCTGCATTGACTTAGGAAGCTCACTGTATGAGTGCATACTACTTTCTATACTGTACAGTAAGACAGAAACTGCTTATAAATCACAATAGAATCTGAAAAAAAAACCTTCTGAAAAAGCCTAAAGGGAAAGTTCTCAGCAGTCAGTGGGACATGCTTATTCATACTTAAATCTTCTGCAGCTCAGGACCCAAAAGAGCTACAGTAGGTTCCTCTCTCCCCGTGCACATTGAGGTCTTTTCAAATTCCACCAACCATACAATCATAGAATCATAGAATGGTTTAGGTTGGAAGGGACCTCAAGGATCATCCAGCTCCAACCCCCTGCCATAGGCAGGGACACCTCCCACTAGAGCAGGTCGCTCAAGGCCTCATCCAGCCTGGCCTTAAATGCCTCCAGGGAGGAAGCATCCAAAACCTCCCTGGGCAACCCGTTCCAGTGCCTTACCACCCTCACTGTAAAGAACTTCCTCCTAATAGCCAGTCTAAATCTCCCCTCCTCCAGCTTAAACCCATTCCCCCTCATCCTGACATTACCAGACCTTATTGATAGTCCCTCCCCAGCCTTCCTTTAGGCTCCCTTCAGATACTGGAAAGCCACTATAAGGTCTCCTCAAAGCCTTCTCTAAAACACTTCATTCAAATAATCTGATGTCCACAGTCTAGGCAGCCCTGATGCAGATAGCCTCTGTATTACCAAAGGGCACCAAAAGTCTTCAAGACAATGGAAAGAAGGAGAGAATTGCCTTTCCTATGGAAACAACAAGGGCAAATCCATGTGTTAACTTGGACTCACACGATCAATTGCTTTTTCCCATCTCCACAAAATGTATTAAGAATTGTATGAAGAGCCTAATATCATAATAGGGGCATGCAAACCCCTCCATTTCTGCAGTGACCAGCTTCTGCATGCAGTTAACTTAGCAAATTTCAATAGGCAAACTGGTTACAATCCTTTTGTTAGGAGCAGTAGAAGTCTACATATACATTTTTTTTTAGTCCGGCTGAAAATTTTAATGGAAAGCAATAGGATAACTTGACTTCTGTCTGCAGAGAGAAGAAAGTGCAAGCTGTTGCAGAAAAAAAATTACCATTTTCTGATGATGTACAAATTTTAAGAGAGACAAGTGCGAACAAACAAAAGCTGTTTCGCCGAATTCTGTAACAGACATATGCAGAGGAAATGCCAATTTGCATTACATTATTAAGATGCAACTGTGGCCAGGTAATTAACCCTTTCAAAATCACTGTGATTCTGAAAACCATAAGACTGGATTTCCTCATTTCCCTGCACTGTACATTCTGTTTGGTCTATCATGGGAAAATTCCCTTTGTTTTGGTTAACTTCAAAATTCACTTTGGAGCAAAATTCCCCTCAGAGTGATGTGACCATTAGGCCGAAACTATGAATAGCATCTTTTGTAGTGTATGCTGTTCACATGCCAAAAGCTCTTTTACCAATAGACTATTTAGTGGGAAATTAGATAAATTGGTCAATTATGTATACCTGTCAAAGGTAAAACACTAATAAAAGATGGCTATAAGAAAACATAAGCAGAAGTCTATAACAAGAGGGACCAAGCATAGTGGAGTGTGATGGTTTGGGTGTCCCCTGCCCCCCCACACTTTGGAAATCACCCAGACTAGACTCAGCCAGCTCTGGAAATTTGAATGAAGCTTATATTTACAGCTTAGCAGAATATACGAGCAGATATTTACAGTATATACAGTTATATACAGAAATATACAAGGTAAAAGGCAGTACAGAAACACAACTCCCCTCCCAGAAACCTGAGTCCCCAGGAGGGGCTCCCAACCACCCCTTCACCTTTTCCCTACCCCTCTCAACCTTACCCCAGTCCCAAGGAAGAATGGAGGTTCAGCCAGGGGGTTATGAAGCAAAGTGGATTAGTCCAAAATGGAGGGTGAGGTTAGAGAGTAAGACACAGCTTAGCCAGTTCCCCAGTCCCAAGCGAGACTCCCAAGTGAAGTGATTATCTATGTTTTGCTTTTTGTTTTTATACATCTCAGCAAGCCTATGAGGGAAGCAGACATCACCATTGTTTTCCTTTCACAGCCTGTAATCTAGTTCTCCTTACCAAAACATTCTAGCTAGGCTCAAACTAGCCTATGGGAAAGCAGAGGAAAAAAACAGTTAAAATTATCTATGTAGATTAGAATGATTCCATTTAACTAATGTATGTACACATCAGGTATTTGCATACCACCATGGTAATCGTAGGATTCATCAAGAAATAGTATACCTGTATGAGCAGAGCACAAACAGTCCAACAGTATTTTACAAGTCTCTGCTGAGAAGACTGTCCAAGAAAGGTCCCACCCAGGACCCACAGGCAGATTGTGATGCATCCCCTGGCAGAGCCAGGACACTTAAAAAGTGAGATGACAGCTGGTTTTAGGGAGCCTAGCAAGGCCCACACAGGGTAACTGTAAGCCTGCATCCCTTGGAAGACCTATCCTGTAGAATTTCACCCAAGTTTACACCTTCTATCTGTGTAACAGCCCAAGTGACAATGCCAGTGCACCACCACCCACCACACCAGTGAGTGAGCAACGCCACCATCTCGCTTATTTTGACCACCTTCTGCCACAACTCTCTCCATTATAAGCCACTAATCTGGAAACAAAAATCCATGCAGGGCCATTTCTCATGGAAAGCAGAATTAAACATCCTGGGCACCAAGATTTAAGGCAGCGAGAGTCTGAGAGGCAGATGCCCTAGCAGGAGCAAAGCTGACACTGGTTAGAGAGCCACAGCCGCAAATGCATTTTGAAGAGCTTACATATTGCACAGCTCCTTAGCTACTCCACACTGTGCTTCTGTACACTGCACTATATCATCTCCCAGTGCAGTAGGTGGGGTGGTTATTTTTAAAGTGCTTTGGATGAGTTTAGGCTGATTATCATGCCTCTTTGATTTTCCTCCTTTTTGCAAAAGAGACTGAGTTTTGACTCAGAAATAGATATGTCTGGCAAAAGAAAACAAAGTCAGGCTTTATATAAAATTTACACTGAACATAAGTCGAAGTACAAGAAAGATAATTTTGATGAGTAGTTAATAAGAAACTGTTCATCAACACACTGGAGCTGAACATTACAGTGATTTATAATTCTATGGAATGTTTTTACTGATGTATTTATATCTGCTTACACCACATGGTCCTCACATGGCTAACAAGCTCTGCAAGAGCCGTTTGTTATTTAGGAAAAGCATGTTAAAGGAATCTTGACTTAAAATGAGTGACCATACAATATATTGTATTTCATAGTCCATACGTGAACTAAAGTATTTACCAGACTGTTCTTTAAATAACTGTTAGCATGCTATGCCAGCAGCAGTGATTTGTGTATATTTAAAGGAACAAAAGAAAGAAAAAAAAAGGTGAAGTCAATGGAAAACTCTTCTATTGCTGTCAAAAGTAAAACTTAATGAGCTGCAAAGCACTAATAAATACATGCTGCTGAATCCATTCTCACATGAAAGAATGTGAAGCTCAGCCTCAAAAACTGTTTAGATAATAAAAAGTCTCATTAATACCTCCTGTCAGAGGTAAGAGGCACATGTCCTATGCCCTATCTGTGTCCTTTTGTTGTGTTCCTGGCAACAAAGCTGCTCTCTCCTAGGTTATTTGCCCAAGTAGCTAAGGAATACCTCACCACTTCTCTCTCAGGCAGGCACTCAGTATTCAGATGGCATTAACAGCTGCTGCAAGAGAAGGGTTATGAACTCTTGCACTTCCACAACTCAATTTCAGAAGAATTTTCAGTGCCAAGAGTCTTGCACAAAAGCTTGTTTACAGATTAGTAAAATTAACAGGAAAATACTGACATTGCTCCTGTGTCAAAATTTAATGGTACCCTACATATATCCCCAAGGTCCTATAATTCACATCCAAATAAACACATAGACATATAGGAATAAGGCAATTCTAATACAGAGAATTTCCAGAAAATCGTTGTTTGAGCTTTATTGACTAGTTAGAAAGATAAACTGAATGGCCAACTTATCCTGGAAAGCATGAGACTCTCTTTGCAACCAACTGTGATCTGGCTGGCAGGACACGAGACTGGACTCAGCACATCTATAGTGCATGTGCCATCTGGCACTAAAACTGGGGGTTGATCCAAAACACTTATCGCTCCTGTGTACAGATTTAGATGCTAACCTTCCTCCTTGTGATTCCTTCTCTTCTTCTGATACCAAAACAATCTAGTTTGTCACTAGCTAGCTGTATTGACACTTTTGCCTAGTTTCATCTAGATGGCTTGACTTTGAACTGGAACAGAGCAGACGAGACTTACTTCTACAGCAACTCCCAGCATTTACCCATACGGTAACAATTAAAAACAACTTCTGTCACCACCTCTTCACCCTCAATAAAGATCCCTGAACAAACCCATATACACTAGCTCTTCTCAGACCCCAGCAACCCTGGGAGGCTGCACAATCAGCAGTAAGAAAATCCCCAGCCCAGAGTCTAACATGAATTGTGTGGACCTACAGCAAATTACGGCACAAGTCTAAGTGAAGTTTGAACAAAGCGCAGCTACAGACAACCCCTCCATTTTGTTTCTGGATCAGATAATCAGTTGATAGTGACTTTGGACACTTTGTTTGTTTTGTATCTCGTTATGAGACCTTCTTTGTCTGACCTGCACATACTCCCGAAAGTTATATTTGGACTAGGATTGACTATTTGTCACTGTAAGCACTACATCATCAATTTAGTGCATCAGAGAGCTTCTTTTTAATTTCAGATTTGCCCTTGTACTTTGAGTCCTACAGCACATACTTGAGTAAGTATGCTAGTTTGAAGCTAGCTAGAATGTTTTGGTGAGAAGAACTAGGTTACAGGCTGTGAAAGGAAAACAATGGTGATGTCTACTTCCCTCACAGGCTTGCTGAGAGATACAAGAAGAATCAAAAGATAGATAAGGCACTTCTCCTGCTGGGTAGCTCCAAGCTGCATATCTCTCCCTAGCCTCTTTGACTAATCCACTTTGCTTCCTAACCCAATGGACATACCTCCATTCTTCCTTGGGACTGGGGTAAGGTTAAGAGGGGTAGGGGGAAGGTGAAGGGGCCGTTAGGAACCCCTCCTGAGGACTCAGGTTCCTGGGAGGGGAGTTGTGTTTCTGTATTACCTTTTATATTTCTGTATGTAACTGTATATACTGTGTGTGAATATCTGCTTATATATTCTGCTAAGCTGTAAATAATAAGCTTCATTCAATTTCCAGAGCCAGCTGAGTCTAGTCTGGGTGATTTCCAAAGTGGGGGGGGGGGGGCAGGTAACACCCAAACCATCACAGTATATCACCGGTACATGGAAAGCAGTTTCTCTCCTGATCAACTCAAGAGTGATGTTGGAGGGCACAATCTAAAGCAATGTGAATAATCCAGCACTACTTATCCTCTACACACACATGTTGCATTCCTAAGGCCCAAAGCCACCACAAACCTTTCTGCTGGCAAAGGTGCAAGGCTGACCCACAGTCTTAAAATCATAAGGGTTCAGACCCAGCCAAACCCTAGTCTTTCTTGGAGCATTTTGATATAAAATATTTCATTTCACAAAACTTTTTAGTCCTCCAGGACCACAGCAAATCTCTGGGGAAAAGGAAAATATAGTAGCAATAGGAGGTAGAAAAATAGAAAAAGTGCTAGTGGTAGTCTGTGAACTTCATGACCTTTTGAAGAAACCTCAGATGTAAAATGCAATATAGAGATAAATTCCCACACCCATTACTCACCCTGCTTTTGCAACAGGAGTAAGTCATGCATAGGGTAAGCTACCACCCTGTATGAGACAGCCAGTATAACGAGGACCACACTGCATGAGAGATTTTCTGTCCCAAAAGCAAAGAAGTAAAAAATGAGTGAAAAATAAAATAGAAAAAGATGACAATATCAGAATTCGAGGTCACCATACTATCAGAAAGACAAAGTATGAGTTGTGGTTTTATGTATGTATATGCACACATACATATATATGTGTGTGTGTGTGTATACATTATGTATGTATGTATATTCCCTGAGCTCTGATTTCAGAGTAGATATACATACCATGCTCTTGTCAGGCATTTGGCTAGGGGTAGATGATTCTGATGGACAATAAATAACTTCTGCAGGGCACAGAGTATGTCAAGTATCTTTTATCGTCTTCTGACTTACTCGAGTTTCTTTCCAACTTTTTTCTAACTACAGCTTAGCTTTGTCCAAGATTCTGTGTAAGTGTACCCTACCCAATGTGTTGGCTAGGTAGACTTTAAAAATGGGAAAGAAACAGATAAGGAAACTGCCTCTTGCTTTTTCATCCTTTCCTTACTTTTTCAGTCGTTCACTATTACACATAGATTGCAAGTTGCATTCTGAGAAATGCAGGACACATTAAATAAGGGGTAGTTTGATCAAAACACGATCTATGACCACTGCTTTCTGCACGGTCAATGGCCTAGTCTCTTCCTGTCCCATTCCATCACCAGTCAGTCCATTGCAAGTCTCATATTTCCTATCTTCTTTCTCTGCTCACCAAACACCCTCTTCTTTCCCTTTTTACTTGCACTTGCTGCTTTTGCTCCTATACACACAAGGACACATCTCTGCACTATCTTAATCTCTCAATAACAAAGCTGGCATACTCCATCCAATTGAAAAGCTAAGTAACCATGACTAATGACAAAGGAGGCAAGACTTCAAGAACAATGTAACAAGGAAGCAAAAATGTCTGTACTGAGCTAATGTAATCACTCCACTGCAACCAGAAGTGAACACAAGAGGAAAAAAAGTGAAAATACATTGGATCATCTCTAACCTGATAAAGTCTTAAAATATTCATCAGTTAGTGGTTTGAGGATTTCCTATGTGGCAGCTGGCATCCAGATTACTATACTCTGTATCCATACATTATTTTTCAGTGCCTTCTCATTTTTGTATTTGTGGGAAGCAGTGCTTAGTTGTTGTTTTACAGAACTAACATACAATTCTTCCACTACCATCCTGTATGACTGCCGACATGCTACATCCACTCCAAATCACCATAAAGTTTTGTAACACATCCAAGCAGTAATCAAAAGCTGTTACCTTTCATGATAAAACAAAACAGTTATTATATCACACCTGTTTTCTAGCTTCACGAAGTGCTTAAGGGCAGTTCTGGAACCATCCATATTTCTCAAAATATCTTTTCTGATTTGTCACTCCGTAGTGCCAGTGGTTGTGTGCTGAAAACTGATCTGTATGAGTTTGTTTACAAGCCTGATGGTCAATACCATCCCAGAGTACCCATTCACAAATTGTTTTAATACTTACAATAATGCTCTGTTAAATGACAAGTCTAAGAACAGGGTTAATGTTGCCTTAAGAAGATCAGATGAACAAGGTAGTCACTGGAGCAGTTTTAGTCTACTTTTCAGGAGTTACTGGGCAACATGTGATTTATAAGTAGAACAGAGCTTGTCTATAACTCAGGAAACATGATTTTCAAGAAATTTCAACAAATTAAATAAAACCCCTTAGGGTCCTTTCAGGTTTTGTTGAGTTTGTCAAGTATTTGTGTAGTTTCTGCAGCTGCATATCATGCGATTTCCAGAACAAGTTGACTCAGACACACCCAAGTATTCTTGCAGAGTTCTGTTACTTACAAGGCGCTCTGTTGAAAGAGACAGTTAGGACATGGCTATAGCCATTGCTTTGTTTTAATTGTCTTCACATACTTTCACATACCTTGGTCTTGATACTGCTGGCCTTCCTAGTGACATGAAGAAACTTAAGACTTGAAATTCATGATTCAAACCCAAAGAGTCCTATTGAACTTTGGCTCTGGTTAAACACAGAGGACACCATCAAGAACAGCTGCAAAGCCTAAACCTGAACTAGAGAGGAAATATGTTCTGTCTCTATCCTTGCAATTTTCTGCAACAATACTGCATTCATAGTGGGTAAAATTTTGACCTCGCTAACGTCACCGACTGACCTTCTATGGAACAATTCACCAGTAAGATTTTACTTACAAGCTGATTTGCTTAAGATGTTATTTCTACTTTCAAGAGCGAGCTGCCTAGGCAATTGTCAGAATATCATATTCTTTAGAAGTAACTATCAAAAGAAATATGTGAGGGCTGGAGAATACTGAGTATGTAGCATTTTCAATGTACAGTGTCATTGTAGATTGATATTTTGTTTCACAGACTTTTCTAAATGATCTATATATAAACTCAAAAGTTTAAGCAGTCAATTCCTATTTTTCATATGCAGTATTTTTATGGTTGCAGCATAATTCTAAATTACTAACAGAGCATCTGTCATTTTCATTTCTTTTCTTTCCTCCTTTTTTCTTTAAATTTGCAGCCACAAATCAATACAACCTCATTCAATGATTCCTCAGGAGAAAACTTCTGTTTTCTAAAGTGAGCATTGTGCTTTCAGGACCTCTCTGAAAACTTTTAACAATGTTCCCCCCTTGGGCCTTTCCATCTTCCAATCCCTAGCTTGAAAGCTTTCATTCTCACTAGCTGTCCCTTTTTAAATATGCTTTTGTAAAACTGCACTGAAGTGAAAAATGTTCACCAGGAGCCCCCTCTTATTATTTTAAACAGCAAAGGTAGCTCTTCTGACTCGATCCTGGCATTGTATCCATTGGGGGGGGGGGGGGGGAAGGCAAAAATAGGAATAAAATAGACTAATTCCCAGTTTCCTATGTTACAGTCAACAAACTGATTACATTAATAATGGATAACATCACCCCTTTGGAATTAGGCTGCTGGCCAAAGTCTTACTATAGTAGTGAATTCATACCACCACAGTTAGCAATGTCAGCATTTCTATTATAATAGTCTCTTCCTCCTACTAGTCTCTTTACTCAAAGGAACCCATTTTGGACTTTAACATGCATTTAAAGTTGAAGCACTGGCACCATAATCCCTGTCCATAAGTCCACGTTAGACAAGTAGCTTTGGAGTACTTTTAAGTACATGCCCAGACAGGCCTTCAATCTACATCCAAAAATTGTGTATCCAAGTAACATAGTACTCATTCTCATCACCTTCTTGGCTTGAGTTCCTTAATAAACAAGTTTTTAATAATCTCTTAATTTTATGGGCCTACTGCTTTTAAAACTGTGCTTCAAAGCAATAGGGTACTGGAAGATGTATGTTGCCACACTTTCACTTCAAATCTCTGTTTCTGAGCAAAGATGTCATGCACGTGGCATGTTTCTCAAAAGCACTGCTGGTGTAAGGATGTGAAACGATACCACTGGGGGGCCCCTGAGCAGAGGCGGGAGGCTCGTTGCACGCTCATCATGAAGACATCTGCCATAGGTTCTGGCATTCCACGAGGACGCCCTGGAAACCACATGCGGGCGGCTAAAGCCCTGCAGACTGTTTGCTAAACAGATCAGATCATCAGTGGTGCATCCCGTGTTCCCTGGCACTCTGGTTACGGGTCCCTTTCCCGTTCTTAGCCTTACTTTCTCCCTCCACCCCACCGTTCTGCTGGTCGTTTCTTTTGCCCAGATGAATGCGGGCAACCCTGACTCGGGTCACCGAGCGGGCTGAGCCGAGCTGGGCCGAGCTCAGGGCCATGGCTGCAGGTCGGCCCCGGCCCATCCGCCCATGCCAGGCTGTGGGTTTCGCCGTTGGTGCTTGAGAGCAGCCCCTCCGGCCACATGCCCCGGGGCAGGGACACGAGAGACGGCCACCCCCTCCCGCACCCGACGGTCACTTACGGTGGGGGCGGGAGCGCAGCCGGCCGCGGGCCGGACTCCGGCCTGCCTCCGACGGAGGTGCCGGCCTGGCAAGGAGTGGGGGTGGCCTCCTCGGTGTCGGAAGGGTGAATATTTGCCGGGAAACTAGGCGTTTATTCCTCCGTGCAGAAGCAGAGGGGGCCAGGGTGAAGGGATGCGTGAGACGGGCGGCGGTGCCCGGGGAAGGGGGCTAGGAGCGGCCGCGACGTGCCCACTCCTCGCTTGACTGGAGGATCCGCTAACCGGCGGTTGCCGCGGGCCGCCGTGAGTCACCCCCGGGCCGCGGCAGCGTCAGCCTCGCCTCGGCGTTGGCAGCCAGACGAGCTGCGGCGCGGAGCTGCCGCTGTCCTCGGATGAACCCGGCGGGGCTGCCAGCGCCAGCCGAGTGCGCGCGAGGCGAGAGCCGGGGCTCTGCCGGAGCGGCGGCGTGCGACACCCCTTCGGCGGGGATGGCGGAGACGGGGCGGGGGGCGGGAGCGGGGGGGTGCGCCTCGCGGCGGCCGGGCCGGAAAGGTAAGCGTGGGACAGGAAAGGTGCGGCGGGAGCACGGTCACAAAAAAGGCACGAGGCGGGGGGGAGGCGCTGCACCCCGGGCCGCTCACCCCCGAGACGACCGCGCGGGCTTGGGGCACGGGGTGGGGGCGCCGCAGCTGGTCCCACAGCCTCGAGGAGGCAGGAGCCGGGGGCGGAGAGTGTCCCTCTGCACCGGACAGGGGAGGAATCGCTTTGGACAGCGGGGAACGCTCATCGGTGCGAATGGCAAACACAAACCCTCGGCCCTGCCCTGGTGAAAAAATAAACCGAAGTATCCTATGCCTCGTGGGGCAAAGATCAGGCTCCGCTTGGGTGAAATGTGTGTCGTTATCTCCTGGCTGCGGAGAGTGGCAGGAAACGGGGGCAGCTGCTGGCATCTGCTAGCGATGTCTCGAAAGCCGCAGTCAGGGTCACGGCCGGCTCTGCTCACCGCAGCTCCCAGAGCCCCTGCCGCACTTCAATCGCCGTGTCCCCGAGGTGGCGTAACCCCGGGAGGGGCTCATCGCTAGCGTTTTCCTTTGCTCCCACCTGTTATCTTTAGTTTTTCTTATTTCTTTGTTGTCCGTCCTCCCTATACTCGCCATCTGGAGACAGTGAACTGAACGGGGTGAGTCCCTAAGAACGGGGTGAGTCCCTAAGGACGGGGTCGATTGCCCACACAAAAGCATGGGAAGTTTGAACCTCTGGAGGGTACCGTCTGCCGTCTTCTCTTGTCCAAGACTGCTTCAGCACCGCACTTTCCCCGGGGCTTTCGCCGAGCACTGACTACTCGGCTAGCGTCCGCTGGGAGCTGCGAGGCACCTCACGGCTTCCGTGAATCAGGGGCGGTAGGGCAAGGGGGGGTTGTGCTCCCCTAGAGGAGTCGCTCTGGATTCGGGGAGCCGCCGAGAAAGCGCTTGGCAACAGGGACAGACTACCCGGGAAAGGGCTTTTAAGGAAATTGTGCTTCGGGGAAGCGGGGGGGAGGGAGTGGGGTGAGGCGGGGAGGAACGGATCCCCTCCGCACACACAGAGAAGGTCGTCGCAGTGCAGCAGGTGCCTCCGGGTCCCGTCCCTTCTTCCTCGCTCAGTTCCTGAGAACAGCGCCCGAGAGCCCAGAGACAACACCTTAATAGTCGTCATAATTAAAAACAACAACAAAACCCCCTTCTGCCTGGCCTTAATGATCCTTTACACACATTCCCCGCCCACTCCCTCCCCCGTATCCCCCAGTGAAGGGCACTGATTATTCGCACTCCCCTGCTTGCCGAGAGCGCAGCTTGATGAAAGGACTTTATCCTCGAGTGACTCCATCGCTTGCTCCTCCTCCTCCTTCCCAGCCCGCCGGCCGCCTCGCTTCGCTCTCAGCCCTAATTGGGCTCTTGCTAATATGATTAAAGCCCAGTTAAATGTTTCTTGATAAATCTTGTCAAGAGAGGATCCCCTCCCCGTCCCCTCCCCTCTCTCTGTTGGTTGTCAGAAGTCTGGTTACAGACAGGACATGCCCGGCTCCTGCTGTTCATACTCTGGTGGGAAGTTGGCATTTCACAATTGTTCCTTTTACAGGATTGTTTTGGAGCCGCTCCTGGGAATTGTTCCTCTTCAGGCAGGGCTTGCTGATAAGAACCCCCGTGGCTTTTATGTAACACGTTAGGATTTGGTCCTGGTCCCAAAATCGCACTGTTTCTTTAGGCTTTTATTTCATTCCGCCCGCCCCACCGGCTCCCGCTGCTGAGCTCTTAGTAGCCTGTTCCCGGAAAGATTTTCGCTCGATGCGAGCCGGCCAGGCGCAACCGCGCGTGTAAAAGCTGCATAGGTCCCGGCGGAGCTGCGCGGGGGTGGAAGGTGCGCACAGGGGCGCCTCGCCCGCTCACAGCCGGTGGTGAGCAGTTGTGAGGCGCCGTCTCCCGGACACCTCTGTCCCCCTCCCCTAGAAAAGCACCGCTTCCTCCTCTTTTCTCTCCGCTCCAGGAGCCCTCGGGAAAGGCTCTCTCGTTGCTGGCCGCCGCTGGGCAAGGTGTCCCGGCCCCTCCAAGTTTTGTGGCAGTGCCCACTACAGTGAGCGCTCTCTCACACCTTAACCCGCATCCTTTGTCTTGTGGATTCACTGTAATTGGGCTCAAGGGGTTAAACCTTATCCCGCCCTCGTTATCACTTGTAATTTTTGCTTGTATTCGTAGGAATTAGGAGCCAGGAGAGACGGTGGTGGAGGGCAAGGGTTGGGAGCACGGCGCCCGGGCTGGCCGTGCGGCTGTCCTTGCCCCACCGTTTCGGGGGTGCTCGTTGGTGGTGCTGTTGACTCTCGCGCTTTTTAATTTTCATTTTTCTTTGGGAACGCCGAGCTTCGGACAGTACTTTTGGTGGTTATTGCTTCAGCCTTAATAGGCTTGGGGACTTGAGGCGTGTAGTTTGGGGGAATGGGGGGGGGGGGTGGTGTTCGCTCCTCTTTCGAGCCAAATGTAGTCGCCGAGTGGAAACTTTTTGGTCTGGGGCTGGAGGTAGCAGTTCCCGATGGCCCATCGGGACCCAGACTCCCTTTCGCACCCCTTCGCTGAAGCCCGTGCCCAACGGAGCTGCTGCCGCTCCGCGTTTCCTCGGGGCACATGCACTGCCCTCACCGTGGGGGGCACAGGTCGCCGAGGGACAGGGACCAACTGCCTTTGTCCCTCACCTCGGAAAGGGTGAAGTGCCCTCGAATCTCTTCCGCTCGCCAACATTTCAACCCTCAGGCTCATCCTCTTCGTGCCCTGGGTTCGCCCTCGGGGTTGCCGGTGTGGGAACAGGACGGCCTGCAGGCGACAGCGGAAGAAGCAGGTCAAAACCACACAAACGAAAAATCATCCCCAGCCCTGGGGAGCGCAGCTCCAGCAAAGGCGCCTGTACCCTGAGCACTGAGAAACCCGAGTCACGGGGCAAAACGGGGATCTGCCTCGCTGCCTCGCCCGCTGCAGCCCGGGCGCCCCGCGCTGCCTCCCGCCGGGAGGCAACGAAGCTGACGGCCCTGGAGCGGGCAGGAACCTGCGTCCCGGGGAGAGGGGGAGGGGGCGCTGGTTTCTCCGCGCTTGCTTCGCCCCAGCTGAGCATCGCCCCCCCTCGGGCGAGACGTCTGCCGTGGTTTGAGGATGGCTCTCTCCCTCCCCCTATGTCTACCCTCAAGGGGTTCTGGGTTTGTGAGAGACCACAAAAGCTGCGGCCCCTTCGCTTCTGGGCTGTTTTTTCACCCGAGCAGAGCCCTAACTAAGAAGCTGTTTGTGCTCTCACTGGAACGCTGGAGACTTTCTAAGAATGGTGCTTTTCTTATTATTTTTTGTTGTTGCTGTTGGTTTATTTTATTTTATTTTATTTTAATTGGTACATGGAACCAGCCTACAGCATTGCTGGCATCTTTCCACCAGGTGTCTGGGGCTCAGAGAAAAATTAAAATGAATCTTTAAATTCTGAGTCTGTTTCACTCCCCTCCTCACAGATGAAATAATTATAAGAGTGAAAACTTGTTGCAAACTGTCCAGGAAGGGATTAATGCTGGAAATAGAAAAGCATCTTCACCTCTCCAGAGTCGTGAGGACCCAGAAAGGCCTTCCTCAGGCAGGAAGGAATCAAAGTAGCTGGAAGATGGAATTTGACTGGCTTATGAACCAGCTTCTGAAGTGTGGTTACCACCCACAGCAAGAGACTTTACCCCGTGATCCAAAACCTCTCTTCTAATCCTCTTCCTATAACATAATAATTTGCTTTTCTATACACTAAAAGTATCTCCAAGTATGTTGCTCATATTAAACTGTTAGAGTTTACAGCTCTCTTTTAAGTATGAATCCATACTCCCACCCTACAGCAAAGTAAACTGCTTTGCCCCAGGGGTCACACCTGGAGGTGGGGGCATTCATTCAGTTGTGACACCCAGAGCTCACATTGCCACCCAGCACTGCTCTGCCCACTGAGATCCCAAATGAAACAAACACTGTTAGAAACTGTGAGAAGGCTACCTGCAAATACAAGGGACTGCTTTGCAAGATCCAGGAAATACCAGTTCTGGATGTTGTTTTAAAGCTAAGTATACAGTGTGAAGAAACATATCTGGAATCAGAGGTTGTAGTTTGACTAGTTTGTAGTTTGTTGTGTTTGACTATTCTAATTATTTAACTAAGCTCCAGTTAGTCTTGATGAGTAGCCTCTGTTACTTTTAGAAGAAGCTTGCTGAACTTACTGAAAGATTTTCTGTTCACCTGACTTACAAAAGCAATTGTTTTCTTTCTGAATAACTGGAGAAGACTGGCTGATCCTCATGCTTTCGATATAGACAGAAACCCCTAGATTCAAGTCTGCTTGCTTTTCTTATGCAAATCTTCTCACAGGATTAGAAGGAGAAGTAAACAGCAGTCTAACCTTAAGATCTTTTCCTTTTTAGAGGCAGTCTGTTGTATAAATCTGAAACAGAAACTGTTTTTATTTGAAGATCAAATAGAAGTTATCTAGTGAAGCTGACAAACAGGGGTAGAATAATCTGTTTGCATTTTTGGGAAATAGATAGTTCTGGTTTTGTTTCAAGGCAAGTAACTTTTAAATAATATTTAACGAAATAATTGACCTTGATGTTTAAACTACAACTTCCTTCACGTCATCAAGCCCACTGTTTAAAAAAAAAATGTTTTGTATCTGAACTCTGGTGATCATTCTTCTAATCTCATAATAACATTTGTTTCTTGTGGAATTTTGTTTGATGAATTCATCGGTGAAAGAGGAGAGAAGGAGCTCAAAACAGCATGAGCTGTACTGCTCATTTGTATTTTCTTCTTTTTGAGAAATATGGGGGGGGGAAGGTGCAGAATGACTCTTCAGGAATATTTTTTTTTTTTTTTTTTTTTTGTATGGAAGGAATGAAAAGAAGCTTTCTACAACTGTACATAAGCCTTGGGACAAATTGTGTTCTTTTAATATATATCTAGACTTCTAAAACACATTGCAATCCTTGACTACAAAAAATTATTTTGTGGAATCTGTTCTCATGAAAATTAGGGTCTGAGTCTGCTTTTGAAATGTGAGAGAAATGGAACTAACTCCGTAAAGGGTGTCTATCACATAAAGCTTCTAGGACAGCCTGATTCACACTATATCCTGCCCTTTGTTCAACTGACAGCTTTCCAGCTGCAGATGGAGGCACATATCTGGGGGCTGCTATTATCTAAGCTAAATATGTACATTTTGGATCAGTTCTATTTTATTTGAATACTCGCAACTTCTGTTTGGGGATCTTAACCATAAAAGGATTGCAGAGATATGCATTTTATTAGCTACCCATCAGTCTTTGTACAGGGACAAAGGTGCATAAACATACACATTTATTAGTCTCTCTGCTCTGCAAAAGTTAAGAAAATGACATGCAAAATTATTTTGAATAAAAAGCAAACAAGCAACCAAACAACACACCCATTAACATACCAGAAAGCAGGCAAACAAACAAGGTTGGGGGAAATAAAAGCAATAAATGAACATGCAGAGTTTATCTTAATTTTTATTTGGCTCTAAATGAGAAATATCCTAGGAGCAGTACATTTATTCTTTTTAAAATTAGAAGATCCTTGAATGACAAGATACTGATATCAACCTAAACACTGTTGTGTACCTTGTATGTCATGTACTCTTACACACATGAAAGCTGTTCCTTTAACCATCCTGATACTTTTTGTTTTGTCTCTGCAGTGAGTTCCTAGTTTCAGTATGTGGATTTATGAGCAATGAGGTTGATCTACTCCCAGCAAAGGACATGTAGCTAGCATTTCCACTGATTAACAGTATTTGAATTGCCTCCACAGTGAACAAGCAGTCAGCTCAATAACGATTGCAGGCCTGAGATCTAGAGAGCATGTTGGTGTTACACAACTGGAGATGTGATGTCATCTGGCTGTTTGAGCCCAGTCATACCGATCAAGGGACTATTCAAAATTCCATGTCAATTACCCTGTCTCAACTTCACACAAGCACAAGCGCAGTGACAGAGTCATCTTCCATCTCAGAATTGTCCTCTGTCTCTCCTTTCCCTGTGGCAGAATTGGTACCTTGGAACATCCCAGTGCAGTCCCTCAAGCTCCTATCCATCTCCTTGCTCCACATACTAGACAGCAGCTGACTAACTATCTGTGTCTGACAAAGAAGCAGCATCTACATCAGGAATGATGATATATGTTTGCAGGAGGTATAGCTACTGAATAGTCTCTCTTACCTCCTTTCTACAATCCCATGCTGTGGCTCAACACCAGCAAGTGAATGGAGGAGGCACTCTTTCCCTATAGGGCTATTGTGAATTTCCTCTGTTCACATAGGCTGCCTCCATGCCCACTACACTGTATTTTTATCACTTCACAGATGTACCTATGCAGCTACTTCTCTTCAGTCTTACTAGGAACCAGAACGTGGCACCTGGAGATGGCAGTTGTTGACCTGAGATGCTACAGATAATACAACAGAGTGCCAGTTGCCATTCACTTGTAGTTACTTGAAAAAGCTGCCAACTCTATTTTTTTTTCTTTTCTCCTCTTCCTCTTCCTCTTCCTCATCCTTTTCCACTTCCTCTTTTTTTTTTAATTATGAGTTACAAGGAACACAGTATAGTAATTGCTGTTTGTGGATTGAGTGCTGTCCCACTGTAAGTCACATCAGATATATGACCTGTGTGCTTCGTGGTATGCAGCTGACACTCTGCCAATATGTCTTTTCCCAACAACCAAATACAGCCTGCAATATACTGGTAGTGACAAGAGGTGGCATTTCAGTCATACTGGGCAGACATTCTTGTATCATCTTCTGTTACTTATGGTGATTTGTGAGGAACCCACCTGGCATGTTGCCTCAATCAAGGGACCAAACTGCATTTTCTTAGTAGAGATTTTAGGCAGAGAGATCTGTAAACCCAGGCTTCACTGATTTTCCCTGTTCCCCTGAGGATGATTTACTTTAGTGTTGTGCTGGACTTTAAGAAATTCTCTCACTCATATCAATTCCCCTCACATCAGTTTAGGGTGTCAGTGACAGTAACTGTGTCCTGAATTTCCTCAGTCTCTGGTTATTTTGCTTTAGAATCTTCTGCCTTAAAAACCTCTTCTTACCAGGAGTAGTTATTCTTTGTATCTGCCACTGAAGAGGTATGGACCATTTCTGCACACCACAAAACAGCCACTGAATATTTCCCCTGGTACATCTGTACCAAATTCAGTGGTTGTTATGGAGATCATGTCAGTCAACTTGCAAAGCTCTTCTGGGTCTGTAGGTAACATGTTAGGTAAACCCCTCTGCTGCTGGGTCTCTAAGCCTAAACAGTATCTCTCTGGATACACTTCCTTACCCTTTCCTGCAAACATTCCTTTGCCTCCTTCAGACAGCTCTGGGGAATCTGAAACCATTATGAAGGTGCTAGCAGTGTGAATACATGCAGAATTAAGACTGCTAGCCGCTGCAGCATGTCACTTCTGTCTGCAGCTTCCTAAAACAGCAAAGTCTTATGGCTGACATGTCCTCCACTTCACTGGGTTACATGACACATGCCAGAAAATGTGTCAGCCCACTCCCCATCTCTTTGGCATTATTAGCCCAGGGAAGGAAACACAGCCAAAGAACATGCACACAGCTTTGACAGGTTCTGCCTAATACACCCACATAATGACATTTCTTATGCTAAGTGCCAGAGCAGTGTAGGGAGGCCATCGCCTGTACCAGCAAGGCAAAGTTAGTTTCATGGTAACATTTAAGAGATAGCCTGATGTTACATTTGGAAGCTTTTGTCTCTTGTAGTGCAGTGCTTAGAGAATGACATCAAAAGCCTTCTTAATTCACCCCCTGGGTCATTTGATTATAGGCATGACACAGAGCTCTGCTGCCCTAGGAGACTGTGAGTCATGACGACATCCGTGACTGTCTTCTCATTCCACAAAAGGAAGTAATGTGCTTTGAGCATAAATGAAGCAGGAGTAGATTACATCCCTCCTTGGGTCAGCTGTGCTGGCTGTGGGGCAGCCATTGGAAGGGCAAGAACATCCTTTTATTTCCCAGCCTTCCTCCTCCCCACCCCTACCTCAGGGAAGCTATTCCTGCCCATGCTGAGACATGCTGTGTGGACACATGGAAGGATTTTGCTCAGCCAGGCAAGGAAGAGGACGCTCTGGTTCTGTTCTCTAATGTGGTAGAGAATTTCATCACATGGTGAAATATCCATCTCTCCTCCAATGAGCCAGGCATATCTGATCATGAGGAAGCTGTGTGTTCTCTGTCCCTTGGCATTTGTCCTTGTAATTAGTCTATCTGTTTCTGATTTATTTTCAGGCAGTCCTCGGCACCCTTGCTCACTCACTCGGGCACATGGGGCAAACCACAGACTTGCCCTTAAACTACACAGAAAAAATAAAATCAGAAACAGACTAACCACAAGAATCAATAGCAAGGGCAGAAAGCACATGACTGGATACTGCAGTTCCCTTCAGAGATCCATCTGCCTCAAAATGTGATGTAACTAGGCTCATGTACCACATCTGTGAAGGGGGTTACAGATCCCTCTTCATAAGCTGACTCACAGGGTAAAACCATGCTAGCTCAGAGAAGCCAGAGCATGTTTAAAATAATTTCTAAGGAAGAAAAACAAGTCCAGTTTGTGTTCACAGAGCTAAAGCAATTGCTTTCAAGTCTGACATTACGTCTGCTAGTGTTATTGTTGCTTCCTAGAATTTAGGCTTCAATTTGGCAGAAGTTGAAAAGCAAAGGCATACACAGAACCACTTGTGAGATTCAGTGCATCTGTCTGCAACCACCAGTTCTTTCTTGAGTAAACACCAGTCCCTGGGCAGCTGGGCAAAGTGGAGATACAAGATGGCCATCAGACATGTATAGGCTCATATTCATGAGGTGAGGCTATTTATGGATGCAATTAACCTCGTTTTGTTTTGTTTTCTGTTGCATGAAAGGGAGTATCAAGACATTAATCAAAATTAGTGGAGCAGTATAAGAAAGGTCAAGCAGATGAGTATAGCTTCCTGCATATCCAGAATACAGGAGCTGTCTGAATACACTGTGATTACAGTCCATACACTTGATCTGGCTACAGACACAACATGCACAACTGTCATTCCTACACTGAACACGGTATTTGATACCCTCTGATTCTGCAGCCCCTCATCAGGTGAAAGTGCCGAAGTCATTCATGTGATAGATCAGACAACAGAGAAACCCTCTAGACAGAAAACTCTACTTATTTCTGGCTAGCAAAAATAAAACTTTCCTTCTTTTTGGAATCCACAGGAATAGAGATGCAAAAGCGGGATGTGGATAAATGAGAGAAGATAAGGTATTGCTCCTGCAAGCAGAACATCCTGTCTTCAAGACGGGTGAGTACTTCCAAGCTTTCCAAGTGTTTAATTGCCCCCCAGATACATCAAAGATCTGCTAATCTCTTTTTCTCAGGTACTTTCCAGGATTTTAAATGATAATAGAAGCAAGCAGAAAGCAGAAATTAGTTTTGAAAAGAAGATATAAGGTGAATAAAGAGGTAGAAAATGCAGTCCTGAGGATGCCCTAAATTCTATAGTCCAACTCCTGAACACTGCCATGGAATTTTGTATATCTCTCTGAAGACTTGGCTGATTCTGGCTGATCATTAGCAGAACTTGGTGCAGCTGTATAAACAGCAAATTTCTACACCTACAGGCCTTCATTCATTTCCTCCAGTGAGGTTTTTTATTTGGCTGGCAGCTAGCCTATCTGGGCAGCTGATAAGAGAAGAAAAGTAACACCTTCCATTCTTTACATCTCCACTGCCTTTCCTCTGGTTCTAACATAGAAATGTGCAAAGAATTAAAGAGCTCTCAATACATTTGTAGCCTAATATTTACCTTAAGTGAGGTAGATTATATTTGCTTACTCTATCCATTGCCATGCTGGCGTGTGTTCAAGATTAACTCCTTGGAGTACTATTGAATACTTTGAAAAAAACCCTTTTGGTTATAATAAAGTGTTTGCCAATGAGAACACATTTGGTGTTGCCTAGGGTATCCTAGCTCTTGAGCTCACAAGCCTGGTATTTGAGATAGCAGTCTGTCTAGATTCACAAACAGGTCACTGGAGATGGTTCTGGGATGCAGCCAATTTACCTTAGTCTTTTGGTGGATTATTAAGAGTATTTTGAAATTCCCTCAGGCATTTCACAGAGAGAAAATATAATCAAACAATGTCCAGAAGAGACATATTATTTTAGGCAATGCAACTTGTTCTTAACCAGCTTTCTTTTTTTGAGAGCATACTTCTCTTTAAAATTATTTCAGTGGAGACAAAATAAAATACTGTTTACATTCGATAATATGTAATGTTTTCCATAAAGTGAAAACACCTAAGTGGTTCTTTGTTTAATTTAATTTTGTTTTGAACTCTGTAACGTTCATATATTTAACATTTTTTCTCACTAAATTGAATATTGTAATGTCATTATAACTTTGGGGCTTTCTGGTGTGAGAATGATTTGACAGTTATGGAACACTTCCATCATGACAAATATATTTTCTCTGAATTTTCAATCTGTGAGAACTTCACTACCTTCACTTTTTTCCCTCCCCAAAGTGTTGGAATTTCCCCTAGAATTGAAATTCTGTTTCCTGACCAGCTCTGCTAAATTTTCTTCTTCTATCAAAAAAGAAAGGGGGAAGGGTGTCAGAAATACACAACTGTAAAGTTGTCAGGATACATTTCTCATTGTTGGCTCATATGTTGCCCTCTTTTGGTAGCTTTTGTACTGTACTACACGTAAAAAAAATAGCATTTGCTGTATCAACTCAGCATCCAAAGGGAACTGAGTGCTGAATGTTAGAACTAAGTAACTATGTGAGGTGAGCAATAGATTGTGACTTAGGGTCTGGAACCAGCTTATAGACAGATCCCATCAGGAGAAGAAAAGCAGTGGGGAATGAGTGAAGCAGTGCAATATAAAACTGGAAAACAAAGGGCAAAGAGAAACAAGGAAAAGGGGAAGAATCTGTAGATACTCATGTGAATAATTTAACCCTGTGTTCTGACTTCCATCCTGTGATGACAAACATGGTTTCCAAGTATTTGTTCGACCAAGATTTGTAAAGGGAAGCCCTACCCTAATCATCACTCCTTTGGTCTTTGCCTGAGGCTTTTTCCCTAATCTATGCAGGGGGCTTACTAAATTCTTCTGGGTATTGGCTAGTCAAGGCCAGAAGAGTACCTGCTAGCTTTCCAAGTTTAGATCTCTAGCAAAGTCAGCACTTTTATTTTCATTATTAAATTTCTGAAAGATAACGTTAAATATTAGAAGTTCACTTTTACAGTGATTTCCTAATACCGATTACAGAATCTTGTGACACTTATTGTAGTAGAAGTCTGGAATCATTATTTAAGTGAAACATTGCAGCATTGCAGTGTTTTGTTGGAATTTTTTTCCAGAAGACAGTTGTTTTCTCCTATTTCTGAATACATTTAAAAAAAATCCTCAGTCAGTCCTGTGGCAATGATTGAAGGAGTCTAAGGAGTTGAGAATTCACTTGTTTTGACTTTCAGAAAGAATCAAGCACTAACTCCCCCAAAATGTCATTCTTAGAGAACAAACTGCTCTCTGCCTCAGATAATTCTCAGTTATAAGCACAACGAAAGGGTACACAGAAAAGATAGCCCCACCATATCTGTGATTACAGTTCAGCATTTCACAGCCTTGTTCTTTAATTTTCCTTGGTTTGAAAATCAGCATCAGGAATTCAGCCTCACAGAAACTCTTTTATGAACAATTGCAGAGATGAATTCAGATCACAGAAGGGAACCCTGTTCCTCCCACCTTGAATTGTGGAGCTTTTGTGGTGGTTCCATATGTTCAGGAATTCTTAGGCTAGGGAATAAATTCCCAGTCTTCCAATGTAAAGACACACAGCTGTGTTTAACAGGCGTTCTCTGGTGCTTTTGTCAAATCTATTCTAAAACCCCCAGCAACATGACTCCCCTTGAAAGACCATCTGACAGTCTTCTAGTTTTCACCTTAAGAAAAAATACACCCAAAAGTCGTGATTTTGCAGCCTTGCTCCCTTTCACTTAAATAAAGTTGGTTATTCAAACCTTTGCTGACCTTTGTTCTAGTGTTTCTGTGTTCCAGCCTTAAAGAAAGATGACTGCCTGCTTTCCTTAATGCAGCCAATATACACCTTTGAGCAGCAGAGGGCTCGTAGACTTCAGTCACGTTTCTTCGCAGGTCTAACCAAGCCCCTTCTGCTCTGATCTAACAAAGTGCTTAAACGTGTGCAGCGCTTAAGCTGATACATAGTTCCTTTGTTAAAGCCACTTAGCAGGCCTATAAAGGGAGTTGTCAATCAGCGGCACAGTCCGTGCACTTTAGGTTAAGTTTATGCTTAATGAGATGCTGGGTCTGAGCCTCAGTCATTCCCCCAAAGTGATTTCTTTTCCAGCCTTTGAATGGTTATGGGATTTCTTCCAACTCCTTCCAGTCAGTCGGTGGCTGGCAACGTTGAACATAGAGCTGAATGTAATAGCACAGAGCTTTACATGTGAGCTGTTGCCTCCCTGCTTCATGACACATGTCCGTATGTGTCTTTGTCATTATGCAGATTAATACCATGCTCCCATCTTATCTGCTGCCCACTGTATCTGGAAGCACTGTCAGCAATGTTGATGGCTAGGCTATATGCATTCCATGTCTATATCTACTATAGCTGTGTCTACTTCTTTTTTTTTTTTTCTTCTGTCTGTGAGAAAGTTGTTTGGCAGATTTTGTACCCAGCTTTCTAATATCTGCCGGTCCTTTGATATCATTTATCTGCTGTCTCCTGTTTGCCTTCCTTCTTGGTTTGGTATCATCAGCACATTTCACTATTGTGCTGTTTACCTCTACTTTGAGATTACCATAGAGATATTAAATAGAACGATGTCTGTCAAAAGTCTCTGCCGTGACCCACGAGACAGTTCTACAAGCGGTGATAACACAGCTACTGATCATTGCCCTTTGTTTACATTGTTTCTCTGATTTCAGTCTACACAGCAGTGTTCCCCGCCAAAACAGTTAAAAGTTCTTTCTCTCATCATGAATACCTGAAATAGTAGCCAAGTATATATTCAGCACTGCTGATAGGCACTCTCCTACGTTCCCACACAGGCTGTTTATCTCTCAGCTCACTTGTTGTCCATACCACCTCGCTTGTCATGTGCGAGCTCAGAGCACATTGGCTGTACCTACAGCCTTGGTCCAAAATCTGTAATATGCAGAATGCATCATGTTGCACCTTCAGACTGGACGTGAGGAGGAAGTTCTTTAGCATGAGAGTGGTGAGACCCAGGAATGAGTTGCCTCTGGAGGTGTTTAAGGCCAGGCTGGATGAGACTCCGGCCAGCCTGATCTAGGCTAGGGTGTCCCTGCCCATGGCAAAGGGGTTGGAACTAGATGATCCTTGTGGTCCCTTCCAACACTGACTGATTCTATGATTCTATGAAAGGTACATTTAATACTTTTTATTCTTTCCAAAACCACGCTGCTTACTGCTTCTGATACTATTTGCCTCAGTGTTTCCTTGGGATTAGTGGATTATTTAGCTGCATGAAACACAAAGAATTGGCCGAAAAGTCACTTAGTGCCGTGGTCTAGTTGATTGGATAGAGTTGGGTGATAGGTTGGACTGGATGATCTTGGAGGTCTCTTCCAACCTGGTTGATTCTATGATTCAATGATTCTATGAAAATGCCTAAGATATTTTCTTGGTTTATGACTTTTGATGCCTGAAAGTACCATTAGCTCATCTGTCTAATGTCTTCTGTGTCACAGTGTGCCCCATTGCCCATATACTGATCCAAAGAATTTCTGTTTGGCTAACACCTGTTTTCCAGAAAGCAATCCAGTTTTGATATGTATGCTATCACTTTTTTGTACAGTTTGTTTCAGCAGCTCATCACACTTACTGCTACAAATCCAAGCTTCACTGGTTGCTTAAATATGCTTGGCTTACTTGTCCACCCACTGATTCTTGTGATATATTCATCTGATGCAAGACAATTTTTTTCTTGTGTGAAGGTAATTATACACTGTAGTCCACTCGACTCATTTTGGTAAAGGAAACAAAGCATATTCTCTAATCTACAAGCTGTTCTTATGTCTTTTCTCTCACCCTTTTTTAGATTTCTAGCACTGCGACACACTACTGCCATATAGTCAGCCTTATACTCAACACGTACATCCTTGCTAACTTGTTCAAAGACAATGTCAATCCTCTTTCACACCATCAGACAGAGTCCTGTATCCAGTTGATTCCTACATGGATGATGCTAAAGCATTTTCAAGCACCATTCTGTAATTCCACCAGCTTTAATTTCCTCCCTAACTACTGAGTATAATTTTACTAGGAATACACTTGTCCCTCAGTCATTAAGGACAGTTCTGTAGTCTGCCAGACATAACACTCATTTCTGCAAACTGACTCCAGTGCTTTCATTTGGAGCTGACAGATTCTTTTTGACATTTATCAGCTAGTCAGTTCTTAATCTACTCAGCAGTTACTCAATAGCTATTGTACAGCACTTTTTTAAAGTGCTTAAACAGAGAAGGCAAACAAATGTATTTGAATGCTGGAAAAAAAAAATGGTGTTAGAGCCTAAATCATTCGAAGTGTTAAAGAATCTTATCCCCACTGGTGTCTAAACAGTTATAAGCAGGCAGAATTATAGTTTAGGTCTCCAGTTACGAAACCTTATGCATTGTATATTTTTCTGTTGGCATTAGTTTATTTTACCTATGGAGGATAAAACTTAAACATCATGGCATTTGAATGGAACACATTTTGTTTTCTAATCACATACACAGACATTTCCTTTTGCTTCTCTGTGCCTCTACAGATAACTACTATTTATGAAAAACAATTGGCAATGTCAGTGTTAGACAGCACATGTAATAACATTGGCTGCAGATTACGCAGCATTGGCGAATATCATCCATATATTCATAGAATCATAGAATCAGCCAGGTTGGAAGACACCTCCAAGATCATCCACTCCAACCTATCACCCATCCCTGTCCAATCAAATACACCATGGCACTAAGTGTCTCATGCAGGTTTGTTTTGAACACCTCCAGGGAACCACCTCCCTGGGCAGCCCATTCCAATGCCAGTCACTGCCTCTGTGAAGAACTTCCTCCTAACATCCAGCCTAGACCTCCCCCAGCACAACTTGAGACTGTGTCCCCTTGTTCTATTGCTGGTTGCCTGGGAGAAAAGACCAACCCCCACCTGGCTACAACCTCCCTTCAGGTAGTTGTAGACAGCAATGAGGTCACCCCTGAGCCTCCTCCAAGCTAAACAACCCCAGCTCCTTCAGCCTCTCCTCACAGGGCTGTGTTCCAGGCCTCTCACCAGCTTTGTCACCCTTCTCTGGACACATTCCAGTACCTCAACATCTCTCTTGAATTGATGAGCCCAGAACTGGACACAGTACTCGAGGTGTGGCCTGACCAATGTTGAGTACAGGGCAAAAATAACCTCCCTTGTCCTACTGGCTACACTGTTCCTGATCCAGGACAGGATGCCATTAGCTCTCTTGGCCACCTGGGCACACTGCTGAAATATTGATATTGAAATATCCTAAATCCCATCATCTGTTTCTATCAATAGGATTTATTTATTTGTGTCACAGTGTTTCTTGTTAATTGCTTCAAGTTATTTTATGTAATTAAAGACAGATGGTAAAGCAAAGTTCAGTATCTCATCCATTTGTTAACCAGTGGCTTACGCAGCTCTATAAATGTAACAGGGATGTTATGATTTTGGGGTTTTGTGTGCTGTGCTTTAAATTAAATACTGGGACCAATTCCTAGTTACACTGAAGCCAATAGCAAAAACTGCCATTGACCAGGATCTCTCAGTGGGAGACCATGGATTAGGAAAGCTGTGAGCCAGCTCAGTGTGGTGTTTATGCTTTATGGAGGCACACAGCTTGCCACTCTTAGACCCAGGTCTTATCATGGACCTTTGCATTACCAGCTCCCATAGCATGTCTATGGCAAAGAAATGGCCAGGTCAGGGTGTCAACAAAGAGGTTAGCTCTCCTGACTGTGTGGAAACCTATCCCTGGTCTTGGCATTCTTTGGGTTTATTGGTGGGGGGAATTATTTTTTTTTCCATATGCAAGGGAGTAAAACATCTGTTTTCATTAAAACAGATTAAAATCTTCAGATTAGAGAAAATCACCAAGAAAGGGAGAACAAAATAAAGTTTCCAGAGGAGAAAGAGGCCCACCACATGCTCCTTCTGGGTAGCCATCTTGAACTGGTTCAGAGCACTGCCTTGCAGCTGGCTGCCTGCAAGCAGCCCTGGCTGTGAGAGCTCCCTCTCTCCTATAGTCCTGTGTATCAGTGGCTTCATATTCAAACTGTTCATGAGCTTGATTTTCTCCAGGTATTTTTTTTCCTCCAGGTCTGTTTTTAGAGTACTCTCTTCCCTCTGAAATCCATTGGCAGACTGCAGGATATTGTGTGATTTTGATACTCTTCTGTTTCCCCTGTTTATCTCCTTTGCTCATACACTCAGTGAGTGTACTGTTCACACAGCCACAGTCATCAGTGGCAGCAATGAGTTTCTGACCCACTTGCTTCTCATCTGCTTGCTCCCATATTTCAGTCCAACAATGCAATTTGGCTTTATCTGCTTTGACTCAGTACTAGCCTGTTCCTATTGTTTTTCAGCTTCTTGCATTTCCACCCGAGTGTGTGACTGACAGAAATGCAATTCCTCAATTAGACTACAAAGGGTGTGCTGGGAATCGCGAGCCAGCCTACGAATCTGTGTGCTATACTAAATAATCAGAACTGACACAACACTTCCAGCAAGCACTAGAATCTCCCACTTTCTGCCCCCAACCCACACCACAGCCCTGCCCCCACTTCTTCCTTGGGAAGGCCAAATTAGAGAGAATAAGTATTTCTCATCACTATTGTGAGTCATGCTCACACTAAGCACATGGCTGGTGAGGTCAGCGACAAGGGTTACTGAGCTTGGACTGTAGAAAAAATGGATTTCTCTAAGTGACAGTGCAGTTAAAGCAATGTGAAAGAAGAAGAGGAACACAGAAGCCACCAAGGCCCCTAAACCACAGGCAGAAGGGAAGTGCGACATGAACTCATGCTTCTTGGAAGAATGAGTGGAGATAGGTGACATGGCACACTTTGATCTTTTGTTCCCCTAACCTTTTGGCCCTTAACATAAGCTTTTGTTTCTCCCCCCATGAATGTTTGTAAAAACAACAAATTCATCTCATATACGCCTCCTGGGATGAGGTTTTTAAAAGCACCAGCACCAGGTCTCATTCTTAGGAACACATGGTTGAGCTTATCTGAAAATAAATGGCAAGTAGGTTCCAAATAAAATTACCATCTAAAATGCAGATATTTGACTTGAAGCACATACTTAAATCCCAACAAAGACAATGCAATTTAAGCAAAGTAAGGTTCAGCAGGTGCTTCATTGAGTGCTTGTCCAGTTCTGGGCTCCTCAATTCAAGACAGATGTTGAGATACTAGAACATGTTTGGAGAAGGGTGACAAAGCTGGTGAGGGGCCTGGAACACAGCCCTGTGAGGAGAGGCTGAGGGAGCTGGGAGTGTTTAGCCTGGAGAAGAGGAGGCTTGGGGATGACCTCATTGCTGTCTACAACTACCTGAAGGGAGGTTGTAGCCAGGTGAGGGTTGGTCTCCTCTCCCAGGGAACCAGCAACAAAACAAGGGAATACAGTCTCAAGTTGTGCCAGAGGAGGTCTAGGCTGGATGTTAGGAGGAAGTTCTTCACAGAGGCGGTGACTGGCATTGGAATGGGCTGCCCAGGGAGGTGGTGGAGTCGCCATCCCTGGAGGTGTTCAAAAAAAGCCTGCATGAGGCACTTAGTGCCATGGTCCAGCTGATTGGACAGGGCTGGATGCTAGGTTGGACTGGATGACCTTGGAGGTCTCTTCCAACCTGGTTGATTCTATGATTCTGTCATTACCCACACCAATAGCCCAGCAGCAGATTGGAAATGGTGCTTAGATTACTGAGTCTACTATAACAGGTGGGGTTTTTTCCCTTCCCCTCCTCCCTTTTTTTTTCCTGTTTGTGTTTTGTTTTTTTTTTTTTTCTTATGTATTTGTTCGTTTTTTTTGTTTTGGGGGTTTGTCATTTGTTGGTTTTGCTTCTTTGTGTTTTTCCCTGTAAAACAAGTTTCATCCTTCAGGAAGCCAGCTGATTTTTGGCACCTACTGTAAGAAATAACAGTTGAAACTTCCAAGCTGCTTTACCACAGAGAAAAAAAATAATCTGATACTGATGTTGAAACACAACTTTTGGTTGATTGTTTTGCGTTTTTTTTAGTTGTTAAAAGCTAAAGCAGTGAACAGACACACTTTACAGTCTATTGCATCAGGCTCTTTTTCAGTAGGTTTGCTCCTGCCAACAGCAGGTTCAGAACTGCCACTTCTAATTAAAAACTTTATTTTAAAGATACATTTCCCAGTTTATTCATGGCATTAAGTGCATCTCACCCTGAAAATTTTAAATTGCTAGATTGATAAAATGGATACAGTTTCTCTTCTATTGATTCCCAAGTGATGGTTCTGGCTAATCGTTTCAGCAGTTGAGAATTGATCTAGTATGAGTGATAAGGTATTTTTTTTTTCCTTTTAGAACAGTCACCTAGAGTGGACTTCCCAAGCTGTAGCTATCTGTTTGCCCAGGGTTTAAGTGCATTTTCTTTTCCTTTGTAATTTTGCATTGCATCAAAGAGTATTCCCACCTCAAGAATTTTAGTGACAAATCCTTGTAGTAGTCCCAGTTGTAACAGAGACACAATTGCTATCATGAACTCTCTATAAGTAGCATTGTGAAATCTGTAATTTATAAGCATATTCCTTAGCAAAAAATATTTTGATAACCCATGTTTCCCTTGCTGTGGCCAGCTCTCTGCCTCAGATAGAAAACAGGACTGAAACAGTTGTCGGCCTTCCAAATTTAGTGGGAAAACAGTGCCTTTAACAGCAAAGACTTTTCTGAACACCAGTTCTAGAAGTGCCACATGTATGGGTGGCGAAATTTGACTTTGGGTTCTATGCCCCTTGAGGCACACACTGAATGGAGTTTCAGAGGAGCAAAATGCAGCCTAGCCTTTTGGCTCATCATGTGCTTACAACTACTAATCACATGCGAATTATGTATTACACTGCTACAACTAGCACTTGTCATCTTGTATCCTTTATAACATGGGGACACAGTCTCAAGTTGTGCTGGGGGAAGTATAGGCTGGATGTTAGGAGGAAGTTCTTGACAGAGAGAGTGATTGGCATTGGAGTGGGCTGCCCAGGGAGGTGGTGGAGTCACCGTCCCTGGGGGTGTTGAAGAAAAGCCTGGATGAGACACTTAGTGCCATGGTCTAGTTGACTGGATAGGGCTGGGTGATAGGTTGGACTGGATGATCTTGGAGTTCTCTTCCAACCTGGTTAATTCTGCGATTCTATGATTCTATAAGCTTTTCCAATTTTAAAAATAATACAAAACTCAGTATTTTATCAAGTGATGAAATAATACATTAGCTATTGTAGGGCACACTACCAGCAGCAAGTCTTCTGAATAGCTTGTATATTGACAGTGTCATATCAGCAAAAATGGTTACAATTCATTCTCACAATAATATAAATACACCTCAGTTGCTTAGCAAAGTCAAATCGTTGCATTTACCATCAGGCTTTAAAGCATGACGCAGACTAAGATTCCTAAACAGTTTCAAATTACAGACAGCATCTTCACAAATTTTGCCATTGAGACTCATCCCTTTCTTCTGATCATGCAGGCCACCTCCTGGTTTTGGTGGCTGAATAACAGCCCTGAGGCAAGTACAACTGTTAACATTTTAAAGTACTAGCTGGGAAATATTTAATGCTTTTTTAGCTACTTGTAACATCATTAAGCTGTTATGGGGGGGAGGAGGGGGGAGAGGAGGGAGAAGAAAAAGAAGAGGGAAAAAAAAAGTCTACACAATCCAACCAGCCAGCTCCTTCACAGACCTCCAGCAAACACTCCCAGGTCTTTGGTGGTCTACAGACCACAATTTGAAATCCACTGCAGTGTAGAAATAAGCTCACACGAGAAAGTTCTCCACACCTGTATTTCTTTTTCTTACAGTAAGAGACCAGTCTGGTTTCAATTACACAATAAAGAAAGACATATAATTTTGACTAAGAGACATTTAACCAAACCACCAATATATTCTCTTAATTCAAAGCAGGAATAAGAGGAACATCTCCAAATCCAAAGAATGTATTATATCATCATCTCCTTGTTTTCAAGTGGTTCCAAATAATCACAAAGATTGTGTAAGAGCCGCCGATTCCCAATATAGATATCCTTTTCTTGGGCATTAATTCATGCCAAAACCCTGGCTGAAATTTTACAAGGAGCATCTCAGATTGTACTTTAAATAATACTTATTAGTCATAAGCATTGGCTACCTTTCTTTTCTTTTAAAAGAAGCTATAAATGTACCCTCATTATCCATTTTTTAAATCATCAGACTGTTTTCCAAGAGAAGACAAAATTTAGGGGCACAAACTGTACAGCATGTGTTTAGTTTGCCCCTACTCCAAAACTCAAGTTTAGAGCATGTATCCCATCAGTTGTAAATTCTATGAAAAACATGGACAGAAGTAAGCAAGCGAGTTTCTTCTGCAAATGTCTGAAGGTGGGGTAAATAAATAAGTCATAATTTACTTAAAACCACTTCTATTCTGAATTTTTAAGATCTGATAATTACTTTTAGCCTTGCATCGGTGTACCAGTTCCAAGATCCAGTCATTAACTGGGACTCCAAGTTAATAAGTGTTGTGTGGACAAAGAGGAAGAACATTTTCCCTACCCCAAAGTGTTTGTAATGTAAACTCCTAATTTAAAATTCATTAATTTTACACATCACCTTACATAACAATCACAATGCCATAAAAGAGTGAACACATGCTTGTAATTAAAGCCATGGCAGTCTCATCCCATTGTATGAAAAATAGCTCTATCATAATGGTTCTGAGTTCATGCCAGAATAGCAGCTAATCATGGGAGAGAGATGATCTAACACTTACAGAACATGAAAATAGAAATGAAACATTCTGGTTCCAGCCTATTTTCTCTAGACTTGCTGGGTGATCTTGTGCGTGCTACTTAAGCTTTCAGTCTCCCAGTTTACCCATCTGCAGAACAGCAATAACAGCATTCATCTGACTCAGAAAAGTTTTGTAAGAGTATATCCATAAATCATTAAGTCTCTTACGTACTTTCAACAAGCTTTCTATGCAGCACCCGTCATAAATGCCATTGAGAAGCACATATGGGCTACTGATTTTAGCCCCACATAATACCTTTTAAAAGTAGAGTTCAGGGAATATGTAGCCGGAGCAAAAGTAGACGAAGCAAAAAAAAAAAATCCATCATGGTCAAACCGTTTCTATTCCTGAGCCATTTGTATTTCACTTCAAATATACAATAACAATAAAGTTAATCAAGTATATTTTGTAATTTCTTGCTTTATAACAGTTTAGAAAATACATAATTCAGGAAGTCAGATCAACATTTTATGCGTAAAACTTGTGGAGCAACTCCTTTGCTACTGTATATTATTTTCACAGGAGACATGAAATTCTTTGTAAATGAGAGGTCTCACATTAGTATCTTAAAAGAAAGTAAATTCTAGTCAATGCTAGTGAGGATCATTTTTCATCTGAAAAGAATGCAGGAATAATGCTTAGTGGTCATAGCATCTCTGTGCGCTTGTTACCTAGCAATGGAAAACCTGATAGCAGATCATCAAGGTCAGTAGTCTCATTCATTGACAAAACCATTCATGACATGAGAATGAATGAAGTGTCTTGAAAGTTAGCAGTCTCTGATTCTCTGAGCCAGTTTCACAGTTCAGGACAGAGCCAGTCTATCAGTGGCATACTTTCAGCATGTAATTGTCTGTAAAGTCACGTCCTAACGGAGATAATGAGGTCCCATTCATTATTTGCCAAAGAAGTGCAGCAGTTTAAGCCTGACTCTCCTCTGCTGGAAAATTGAGTGTTTGAAATTTGGACCTGATCCTACCTTTCACTGAATTCAATGATAAGGCATCACCTGATTTCAAGGGAGCAGCAGTAAGCTTTTTGTAATGCAGAGATTGCTTTAAATTCACTTATCCTTCTCTCACAGAGTGGAAAGCAGGTCATGGGTCTGATGTTTGCAGCAATAATGAGGAGGGTTTCAAAACTAAATGGGATGTAGCTGATGATTTTAGCACTAATTGAACCGAAGTACTAATGACTTACCAAGCATTATTCTTATCTATTGCACAGTGAGCATATGATGATGTCCAGAAATAGTGTAACATCATATTTCAGTAAAAGGCTCAAGGGCTGATACTCTGTTCACTCACACAGACATAAATCCGGGGGGCAACTTCACTACGGTAATTAAATTACGTAACATTAAAATTAGTGAGAGGAGGAATAGGCCTAAAAAGGACCTCCCCAAGCAGTGAAAGAGAAGAATGTGTCACCTGCCCCCACCCCTATCCATCTGAAACAAGGGCAGCTCCAATCAGTTGTACTTGCAGAGCCCAGCCCTGGCAGGGACTGCAACAGCTTCATGTCATATACTCTGCTGCAGCTTTGCTTGGGCAAAAAAAAGCCGAGAGCTTGGGATCAGAAACAAACAGAGTTTATGACCCTACCCCAAAGAAAGTCACAAAGATCAGGTGCTTGAATTTTACTGTGATGCCAAGTCATCTCGTTCATTCCCAGGCCAAGGTACAGGGCTGCTGTGAGCCAGTTTTCCTGACCATGTTGCTGACACGTGGGTTTCCGTGAATTTCCTGGAGATACGGTGTCTTTTTGACACTTGTGCTGTTTCCCTGACAAACACAGCTGCCCTCAGGAGAGAGGCATTGGCTGATTCTGGCATCGTCTCCTAGCTCCCTGTATTTGTCACAGGGTATTCAGACAACTTTTTCTTTAGTGTGTTACTCATACACATTACCTAACCACCAGTGAAAACGAACATTTCTCGGTTCACTATCACCTTCACTTCTTCCTAGGGACATCCCATTCTCCATTAGAACACAGCAGAATGCTCAGCATGTCCACTGCCCCGACGTAACCTCTGTATTGTCCGCTAGGCTCCTGCCTCCAGTTGCAGGGCACAGCCACGTGTCACCATAGATGTCCAGAGGGGCTTGCACAGTTCTGTGTAATGACAAGGCTACAGGTGAGTGTACAAAGTCCCCTCCAGGACATCATCTGCCAGGAAACGGAGGAGCATTGGTCTAAGACCAGGAACTGAAAACTGATCTTTGAATCGACTGAAGCTAATAGAGCCATGTCCTGTCCTATTCATTAAATGCTATTTCCTTCTGAGCTCGGAGAGGCTAACAGTGTCGTCATGCAGCCCTTTTATATCCTTTTGCACAAACTCAGTATCTTAATTTGTTGAGACAGCCACAGTTTCTCAAAACCAGTAGCATGTTCAGCAGAAGACCCTTAACTCATATATCAAAATCAGTGGTATTTCTGTAACTACAGACACAAAAAAAGCTAAAATGGAGATGAGTAATTCCTGTGCAAAAAGTCAGCCTTCATTGTAACAAACTCTGGCCTGTAAAATTAAGGAGTCTTTTATATTGTGAATAAACTGTTCACCAGTATTAATTTTTTAAGCAGTATTTTAGCTATTTTTTAACGCTCTGTACATCAGCGTCTTACATGGCTCAGAACAATTAGCTAAACTGAAGATTTAAACTAAATCAGTGCTCAACAGATCTGCAGCCCTATTTTTGAATGCTGAACCACACTACAGAAAACTTCGTTAGAAAGCAAAGAGAATGAGCTTTTTCAGATAAAGGATGTGTTCGTATAAGGGCAAAATATTTTTCACAGCTAAAGGTGCAGATGAAATACAGGATTACAAATACTGAAAATGTCCTACAGTACTTTAGATGAGAAGCAGAATTCTTTGCATTTTTTTATAATACCTTACACCTGAGAAGCTCTAATTGCACTCCAATGACATCACCGTGATATATATCTCCTTTTACAGACGGGTAAACTGAGACTGAAAGTGGTCCTTTGTGCCAACTTGTGCCTTACCCAATCAATCACAGAACAAAACAGCACAGAACTTATGATGTCCTGGCTTCCACTTCACTGGTCAAACTTTTACCAGATCACATCTCGTGCCAAGAGGACCTCATGCTAACAACCTCATTGTATCTGAGAGTGGGACCCAGACCTTTCAACTCCTTTATTGCCGTTAGCACTTCACCATTTGTATTTCTGCCTATTAGTTTAGTATATACAATTATTTCTACAGCCAGATAAAGTAAGTTTAGGAATTTGCATCTTTTTATTTTAATTATTTTCCAAGCACATCAATTAAAATACCATTGCAAGATTTTCTCTCATTTGTCTGAAGTTAACCCAGGACATCCAATAAATTTATTCCCCTTTTATGTGGTAGCAGATTATTTACTCTTTCTACATGGAACATGTCCTGACTAGTAACTAGGTGGCAGACATGACATGTCCAAATCCCAGAAACCTGTTCATTTTACTTCAATTGGAGGTTTTGGCTTTTTTCCTGATCTTGCACATGTTACTTCCATCTTTCTGCTAATGCATCAGCCAGCCTGCCTGAGCTAGTCACTGGCAGGATTAAGCATCCACAGATGTTAGGCTACCAAAAACTAATATCAGTGCTGTGAAAGTATTTTGGAGCTTTCTTTCTGTGAGGGGCTAGGGGATTTGCCAACGTGGAGGGGCCCTTCTGCCCCCATTCCAATGCAGAAGCTACCTTTTAAGATACTTCTCTTTCTCAGAGCAGCTGGAGGAGTTTCTAAACCAGGACTAGAGCTGAAACTTAGCTGAGTGGCAGCAAGGCATCAGCAGAGCCCAGGTGTTGGGATACTCCTGCACAATAACTTACCAGTATGAAAAGGAATTGCAGGGTTTACAGGAGTTAGCAACATCATGGCTAATGAGGACAGGGCAGCCTGATCTGTGCAAGTGCTGAGCAACCACAACTGCCATTTACTTCAGCACTTTTGCAGATCAGACCCTCAGGGTTATTTGCTTTTTGGAATAAGCCAGTTGTGGTCTACATCAACCCATCCTCTTGGCAGCAGTGGCCCAAGCCATTCCTTGCTGGCTTTGACCAGCCACAATCAGCATGTCACACAGCTATTTTTAGCCTATCAAATTCACAGAGAGACTAAGGGCTTGGTTTTTGCTACGTTATTTGAATGTCTGTTTCCACGTGCTCAAAGTATTTCTCTCTTCAGGCTCAGTAAACTGAACGGTTTTTGACAAAATACACCTCCCTGTACTGCCACTGGGCAGGCTGTGCTTGAGAGAAAATAAATAGATTATAAAAGCATTAGAAGATTTGTTTATTTTATCACTTTGTTTCTTTTAGCCGTTATTGTTCCGTCAAGTAATCGAGAGATGAAGAAGCACTACATCATAGTTACACTGCTTCGTCTCACACAAACCAAGAAAGACAGGTCAATGGTGTCTGTCATGTGCTGCACCCAGCCCCACTGGAAGGAGCTTTTGTTTATTCTGCCTCACTTCTGGCTACTCACCAGGAAGAGCCAATGAAGTGGGAATCTTCTTTGAGGTGATCTTCTGCATTTGTTTCCTTTTTTGCATCAGTAGAAAAGTAACTAAGCAACACAATTCAGGGTTTTTTTTACTCTGATTTACAAAACTCTATGGCTTATTTTTCTTACAGACTTTCCTACATCACTGCCATTGATTTATCCATTTTACTATGTGGAAAGTCTATCCGCTACCAGCCTGATTCACAGAGACATCAGGTATCACACCATCCATACACCCTCCCAACGAGTTTATTTGAAAGGATTTCATAAGGTGAGACAAGAAGCTAGTTAAGGCAGCTGTAATTGGATTATTTCCCCCCCAAAAAAAAATTAGTTTTCTAAAAACTTTAGCTGAGACTTGTTGAGTTTGAACTTATCTACAAAAATATTAGACGGAGAGAGATCTACCCAGTCAAATCCAACTGCATTGCAACTTGACAACCCACCTGGGTACAAATCTCTCCTTTGTCTGATTAAGCAACACATGAAAGAATTGAGAGCAATGACAATTTCCAGAGTGAAAATTACTCAAGAATATTTCCTTTCGGACAAGGGAACCCTTCTGGGTGTCTACAGAGACAAAAGTCAAAAGAAGATAATGCATACCACAGCTGTGCCATACCCTTCCTCTGCCTCTAGTAAGCCTGGTGGGTTTTTCCACTGAAACAGCAAGGGATTTTCCTATCAGAAGGCAGTTGCTATTGGCTGATCTCCCAGCTTATCTAGATGTCACATCTCTTCCAATTTAAATGCTACATCAGTGGTTATTAAGCCTGCACTGCAAAGAAATAAAACTAAGGAAAACATTCTGGAGGGTGCTCTGGATTCTATTAAAAGATTACATTTCTCACTATACTACACTTTTTCCATATGGCTGAAACCTGGATCTACATAACACTTTGAATACGCTCATATAGTGCTAGTGGTATAATCCCAGATGGTGACAAATTACCCCATTCCAACAGCAATGCATAGAACTTTACAACGCCAATGCTCAGCCACGCTCTTGGGATATTCCCTCCAAACAATGACTGACTGGCAGATAACATAATGTTTAACTTCTGCCTTCACTTTTGTATGCACTTTATGGCTGACACTGTAAAACTACTCATTTGTTAAGTACTCAGCCTTCTAACTGCATACAGATGATATGAGATATTCCCTCAGCCACCACTGAAGGATCTCTTTTGGTCTATGAAGGTCATCTGTGGTGCACACAGTGTGTCACTATCTGTGTGTAAGGATATGCTCTGGCATGCTAGAAGTGAGCTGATAACGTCTTACCCCTGCTTGGGCCCTTCAGCTGCCTCTTGGGGAAGCGTGAAAAGCTGCCAAGCTCAAGATGTGCTGCACTCTGCAATTTGGCTTTCCCAAGAAGAACAACCCCTCCCCCCAAACTCACCCACGCAGTTCTTTACCCCAAGAAGAGGTCATCACACAAAAAGTAGATAGAAGGCAAAGAGACTGCACACTTGACTATAAAGGCAAAAGAGAGAAGTTCTGAGTTCTCTTGAGATGTTGTGTAAAGAGAAAGCAATCTGGGCTGTCTCCATTTTTACAGAAAGACCTCTGTGCTTTTGTGGACTTCATGGCCTGCCAGATGGAGACGGCTCCAAGTAACACTGAGCTCTTATTGCTGCAGAAAACCAAGGAGAACTGTAACCCCAAGTACTGCAGGTGTAGGAGGGAATACTTGCTCAGATGATGATTCATGTCAGCATCTGAATAAATAAGGTCAGACAGCCAGAGATTATTCCCGTGAAGGGGGGTTGATTTGTTTGGGAGGTGGAAAGGAGAGGTTGTTTGTTTGTTTCATATCAGTATACCAAAACCCTGGCGTGCTCTGAGTTTTTTTGTTTCCAAAAATTACTTTTCATGTATTTTAATTAAGACTTCAGTTCAGCAAAACGTGTAGCTGGGTGTAGCTTACTTGAGCTGGAATAGTTGTATCAAATGCAGAAATCCTAAGATTTGTATGGGCTGTCTAGTCAGTATGATGTAGCCCCGACAAACATACCTGCCACAGTTTTAAGAAAGATAAATAAAAATAAAAAACTATTTGCCTCAGAGGGGTGAGAAAGGATTAATTAGTTAGTGCTCGTGCAGCACTATGAAGATACAAATCATGGGACCGTGTTATTAGTAAGCAGAAGGTGCCAACAGGAAGCAGCATTGTTAAAGGCACGAGGACTAACAATGGATTTGTTCTCACATTTGTAAACGATTCTTCTGCTATTGAAAGGTGTTGGCCTTTCAGCCTAGGAGACTGAAATCCTCTTTCTTCAACCAAAAGAGCCTTCATGGGCTGTGCATACTTTCTCACACTCCCTCACCAGTGTCCCTCACTATTAGCTTATAGATGCTAGACAGTAGTCCATTCTCCATAGCCCTTTTATTGCTTGGCCTCTGCTTCAGCTGCCAAGAAGGCTGCCATTTAGACTCAATTGTTACGGTAGCTTTTATGATCTAGACATGGTGTCTAGGATCGGAGACTTCCTAGCAATTTTGCATATGCTGCTGTGCTGCCATCAGAAGAGAAGGGCTCATGGTTGCCAACAATGTGGGCAGAATTCAAAGCAGTGACCTACAGATGAAAGGGACCCCATCCCAAAGCAGGCCAGCTAAACCATCCAGCCCCTGAATGCCAGCTCTTCACTGAATGAAACTGCATTGTGATGTGGTGCTCAGAAGAGGAGGAAAAATAAAAAGCTGTTTTAAAATATCCGTGGACAACGGCTGTCTAGAGTTGGAACTGCAGACATTCAAACCTTGCATAAATAATATTTCTATCATGCAGTGTCGGCCCATCCAACTCGCCACCTCATGCCAAGGTGCTGGAGGGAGGTCTTGTTCTTATTTATGCAACATGAATACAAAATCAGAGAGGGTGGAAGTAACTTTCCACAGAAAGGTATGGTGCCTTTGGCATGCTGGGGAAAATAGCAAAGCAAGAACATCTTGTAAGTTGAAGGGAAGAGAAGGATTAAAGAAATTGGAATAACCCAATCCAAGCATTTCCTCAAAGAGCAGGATGACTGCAGCCCTTTAAACCCAAGACCCACAGAGCAAAATATGCCCCAGTATAGCAAAGCATCTTTTCTTCCTGTGTTTGCTATACTGCTCTCTGACAAGCAAAATCCTTTTTCACCCCGTCGTCCTCAGCTCCTGCGCTACATACAACCACTGTCCTCCTTCCGTGCCAAACAGAGGCCAGCTGAGGAAGGTGATTTTGTCACCTGGAGTTAATTTATGCCAGTTTCTGCTGTGCTGTGCTGCTGTGCCAGGGTGGGACCTTTTCAGATGTCGAGATGATAGGAGAAAGAACAATGAAGCAGCAGAGTATGTGTGGCGGGTGGCCGAGTCATCCTATCACCATGTATTTGTGTAGTTTCTTTTAGTGCCATCCAATCTTTCCTTCTGTCCCTAAATGGCCTGTGTTGAAAATGTCCCTGCTTACAGTTGCTCAACTGGAATGAGGACAAATTGTTTGCAGTGGCCCCTTTCCAAATGCTTGTGCTGTAACTTTTGTCTTGACTAGTCTCTGGAGATATCTCTAGAGTGAGTTTCCTATGACTTGTTCGCACTACCCCAAAGTCATGCTGAATTTTCTTCCCCTACTCTTGCAGCTTTGTAGCAGAAATTTTGTTTAAAAGACCCCCATCACAGAACAAGCCAGAGAAGGCAGAGGATTAATAGTGTTATGTCACAAGTTCCTCAGTGAACAAGTTCCTCAGCGAGGGGGTTGGGTTTTGAGAGTGCCCGAGGTTACAGAGTGGTCTAGCAGGCGAGGAGACCCACAAGCAGATAAAGCACAGCCACACCAAGCAGCTTTGACTTATTAAACACCACTGTTGTCAAAACCACATTGCCCTCCACGTTGATACTTCAGACACTTTTGTAGGTAGAAATGTCTGGCTTCTTGGCACTCCAGACTGCTTCAATTCAGCACTGAAGGGATGATGAAGGTACTCTTCTCCCTCACATTCACATGTGAATTAGTCCAGGATGGGATGGCAGTAAAAAAAATGAGTTAGCAGAGCCTGAAGAACTAAGCCAAGAAGGGAAAGGTTTATAGTTCCAGAAACCATTGGATGAAGTTTTGCACGTAGACTCATTAACAGACATTACAGAAGAAAAGGTTCATTCCTCTCTACTTAGATGCATGACCTACCAGACATATATGCATCAATAATATTTGCCAAGGATAACTAATTTCAATGACCATTGCTTGCTTGTTTTTAATGTATGTTAAATATTGGTTATTTATCAAAAGTACAATCTGCTTTTAAGAAAAAAAAAATACAGATTTAATGCTATGAAATAATCTCTTTCAACAGCACAAGAGCAAAAAACACAGGCCCGGGTTAAATATCTCCTCTTTCCACACTTTACAGAAGATAACCAGAGCATACTCAAAGTGAGGGAAAGTGAAGCCTGGAAATGAAACAGCCATTGTTCCTCCTGGATCTTCTGGGGGTACCAGAGTCACCATGAACAGCAAGGTGGGTGCCTTTGAATGGAAGTAAATAGCCAGCACACAGACCTGCTGCAGGGGGCACTTCTGCCAGCTCAATCTTCCTAGGGCTCCCAAGTCACAAGGAACCCTCTCATGTCACCTTTTGTTTTTGTTGTAAAGAGAGATAGGATTGATGAGTCAAAAAAGAGTGATGAAGCTTATTGAAATCACGTCATGATTATAGTCATAGGACTGTTTAGTTTGTGTGTGGGGTTGAGCATCTACCACTTTGTAACCATTTCCTATGAGAGGAATGCCCATGGCAGACATGTTCCTGTATCTCTGAGGTAATGTTCCTGGCTGGAGGGGGTTGTAGCACAGCCAAATATGGCATTCAGGACACTAGAGATTGCTGAGTCTTTGCAGGCTTAACAAAGTCAAGGATTTTCTATAACTTTGCCATTGTTCTGGACATTTAAAATCTTTGTCACTAGCACTTTTTTTCCCCGTGTTTTCCGTTTTTGACACAAGCAGTGTTGTACTGTGCCTCTGCCTTCCAGCTGGCAGATGAATGGTTACTTGCATAGCATTTGAGATCTCACTAAACATAAAGACTACTTTTTTTCACTGGCCCTAGAGGGGGGAAATAAACAGGCTGGGCTCATGCTTTATAAGTGCATATGTATTTACTTTAAGATCACTACTAGCAGTAGAGTTTAGTTCACTGTCCTTTATATCGCTCTGCAGTGCCTCTCAGAGCATATGCAAACTGTCTCATTTTTATCCATCAGGTAGCCAGATTCTAATCTCAAATGTGCTGAGAACAGTGTGATATACTTCTAAAATTAATCTGTTCAGCTTGAGAGCACAGTGACCAATATTTGGAGCCATCTCTTGACATTCACCATGAAACTGGAAGCAGAACCTGCCCGGGCCAGTCTTTGAGCCAAATCCAGCTGGTAACTGTTGCATACCAGAGCAATTTTCATATTTACTCCTGATTTGCTTTGTTTTCAGCATCTCTAAGAATCCATGGGAAGAGGTTGGCCAATACCAGAAAAGCAGAGTTTGCACACTGTGAGATCAGTTTCTTCCATATAAGTAGTAGGGAAGATTAGGAGCATATTGCCAATAAAACACAGAGGTTATTTACAATTCAACTTCTAAGAACTGCCATAAAGTAGTGAATAGCAATGAAGAAGTACAGAGCCATTCTACTCTGTTTTGGTTACTACTTTATTCTCCCAGATCTCATATTTTGAAAGGGACAAAGCAGAAACACACAGAGGAGAGGAAGTCTGATTCTAAGAAGCTGTAAAAAGAAATGCATGGCCATAGATCAGGGGACAATTTTATATTTCACGTGTTTTCTGGCCCTAAAAAGAGCAGCCCTAAACCACCATTCTCCTTCTTGATTTTAGTGAAGGCTGAAGCAGACTCAGCAGTTTACAAAATAGAGAGTGGCTGTGAGTCCTGAAAATGTAGATCCATGTCAAAATCTTTGTCACTGAAGCCAGAAGGACCCCTTGCCCACCCCTCTGCCTGGGGCAGGATTGATTTAATTATTCTATAACTGTTCCTGTAGATGGGTGTCTGGCCTTGAATAACTCCAATGACAGTGATTGTCCAACGGCTCTTGGCAGCTTGTCCAACTTCTGAACAGTTCTTCTACAGTTTTGCCTAATATTTAACCTAAAACTTCCCTTCTGCTTCAGCCAATTATTATTTGTCCCATCCCTGTTGACTAACGAGAATAATTGATCCTTGTTCTCTTTATAACATCCCTTTATGTCTCCTGTTATTATGTTCCCTGCACTCTCCTCTTGCCTTTAGGCTAAAGGTGCCAAGTTATCTTAACCTTTCCTCTTAGATCTGAATGCCAAACTTCTTACCATCTTTCTTCCACTCCTCTAAATTCTTCAATTTGTCCACGTTTTTTCACAGAATTGAATGCAGTTACTCCAGTTATGTTTTAACCAGTGCCAAGCAGAGCGCAATAATTACTTCAGTAACCTTACTGACCCCATCTAATAACAAAGGCAAAATGCAGCATGTAATTAAAATCCAGAAAAATAACTATTTTTAAAAGCTAATTGCCTTAACAATCAGAACATTAAACAGCTCAGAGAACACACACTAAAGATTTTACAGGTTATTGTTCATTCAAAACATCTTTTTAAGTTGTATTCCGTATATTGTATTCTGGGCTATGTAGTTTTACTCCTATTAGGAACAGTCTGTACTGCCTCTCTCGCACTCCATCCCCCACTTTTTATTTCCTGCAGATTTAACTCCTAATGGCTCCATGGGGCCCTATCTACACTAGGGATATTTGCTAAGGATTTCCCACTGCTGCAAGCACTTCTGCAGCTTTACCAGTATGGCACAGCAAAGAACTCCCACTCAATCTTTGAATCCTTTAGGCTATTCCCATGTCTTCCAGCTCTACTAATGTCAGTGGAGCAGAGCCAAGAGTGAGGCATTTTTAGAAAGTTTCTTTTACAGGGACAAAGTTTTAATCTCCTTTGCCAAGTCCTTGGTGCCCTACCTTGAACAATTCCCTTCTCTCTGTTGGCTGGCTGGTCTATTAAAAGCTTCTCTGTCCTCTTTGCTTTTATCAACACCATACATGTCCATCACCGTTTGTAAATGCATGTACTCCTGCCTTTCAATTGCTATCTCTTTAGGAATAGAAATCCTTGTCATGATCCAGCACAAATCATTCAACATTACTATCATTCTGACAATAGCCATTCTTGGAAAATGGCTACATGAATTTCTGGAATCCCCAAAAATAAACAAATCTGTCTCCATTAACAGGAATGGTAAACTCAGTCTGCAAACCCACTTGACTGAGCAGAGGCATTTAATTGAATTGCTCTTCTGTTGCACAGATAAGCAGAGATATGACTGTTGTTAGATATAACAGTTTCTAGTCTTATTGCCCCATAGCACCTTAATTAAATTACAGTTGTTCTGTCTATGAACATCTCCATGTAGAAAACACAGGAAAAATAAAAAACGGATTAGTAGTCCAATATTGCATGGTAGATAGGACAAAATGGAATTGGAGTAAGAAAGCAACAGAAAAGATTTTAATTTAACATAAGGAAAACTTAACTGTGAAGTATTGGAGTATATCATCTGGGGAAGGAGTGCAGCTTTCTATATCAGGTTATCTTCTAGTACATTTTAAGTGAACAGCCTATAGGAATGGTGCAGATGCAATTGGTCCTACCATCTTCCATATCAATGATTGAGGATCTGTTGAGGACCCTTTCACCCTTTTTTCTATAAATAGACTTAGAATTTCTAAAGAATGAAGTAAATTGCTCTCATTTACATTCAGCTGAGCCTCTTATATTCTATAAAAGTTGCATATTAAGAATGAGATCATAATTTGGCTTCCCGTATTAACCATACACATTGTAACATGCCAGCAATTGCTCCATAACAACGAAATTAGAAAGTACCTCATTATATGGGTCTTGTTCCTTAACCAATACATACAAGGCAAAAAAATAGCTGCTTTTTATGGTGAGACTCCATCCAAGTGTGTGTATAAGAACTTCTCTTATAGCTAGGTAAAGTAGCACCTCTACATACTCCACATAGACAAGAAGATGATCTGGAGAACCAGCAACAGAACAAAGGGACACAGTCTCAAGTTTTGCCAGGGGAGGTCTAGGCTGGATGTTAGGAGGAAGTTCTTCACAGAGAGAGTGATTTGCCATTGGAATGGGCTGCTCAGGGAGGTGGTGGAGTCGCCATCCCTGAAGGTGTTCAAGAAAAGCCTGGATGAGGCACTTAGTGCCATGGTCTGGTTGATTGGACAGGGTGGCTGCTAGGTTGGACTGGATAATCTTGGAGGTCTCTTCCAACATGATTGATTCTATGACTCTATGAATCAAACAGAAATACCACCTGAGAATTTACAGTGTGTAAGCAGGCATGCAAACAAAATATAAAAGACCTAGTATATTTGCATGGTTCTCTGGTAGTTAGGTGTTTTCTCCCTTCTGCTTTTTTTTTTTATTACAATGCTCTGGATAGAGATTAAATTTAATCGCTCAGCGTGTGGGGGTTTTCCCACTTAACTTGAAATGAGCTTTGTGCACACATTTTTGTAACTAGATTAAAAATCTGCCAGCTGGCCTTTTAAACACTCTTCAGTGCTAGCAGAAGACTTATTCATGTCCTTTTACGTACGAGTACTTCCCTGGAGCCACATCAGGAACCAATCACCTGTCCCACACACATACAGCTTTATCCTCTTTGTCCAGAATCAGAAAGGCACTTCTGGTTAAAACATGCCAGGATGTTGTACCCAACTAGCAAATTCTGCAATAAGACTCAATTTGAAGCCTACTTAGATAGTTAAAGACTTGTCACCGACTCAGTGAGATTTGAGACAGGACATTAAAATACAGTTCTTAAGGACAGGAAAGCCTCCATATACATGACAGATCTTAGGGAAACCACTGAGGTCAGAGGAGGTTGATTGACTTCAGCAGATCACTGAGGTCAGCAGATGCTCAGTGGGACAAGAATTTTGTGCTGATCCAAAGCTCTCAGAGAAGTAAGTAAGAAGGTGGTAAGACTGAATAGAGTTAGCCTTCCCCACATCATTCACCTGCACGCTGTCAGCACTGCAAGACCTGGAAAAGCCGACTGGACATCCCTACTCAGCCACGTCTTGCTTTGTAAGTGACTAAAGAGTTCTGCTTTCCCACATCATGTAGAAATGGTTACATGATGTGCTTTCTATTTTTAAAACAAATTTAAGATCCCTTTCCCTAATTCACACAAATGCAAACAAAATATTTTTAACGAGGTACAAATCAATATTGAATAAATAAATTTTAAAAAATCAATGTTTCCCTTGGCAAGAAAATAGAAAAGATCTCATTCTTGTAACATGCAAGCTTTATATTTACATAGCGTGAAGTGTCCCACATTACCATAGTGTGTTAGTAGGATGAAACGTTTTCAGCTGTGATGTCTTAAACAAAGCTTGAGTTACTGTCTGCAGTGCCCTCAAGCTATATGTCAGTCTTCACAAAGCTAAAACAAAATACACAGAACATCAAGCAGTAACCACACTAAGGTTTAATGCTTATAAACACAGAAGGTTTAACACTTGGCAAGCCAAAATTCCCCTATGACCTGAAGACATGCAGATCATGACCTTAGAATTAAGTGCTGTGTTAAGCAGTCAAGCTGTCTCCCTAAAGAAAAGACAAAAATAGCAAAAGACTAGCTGAGCCATTGGGCTGGCATATGTCAGGTGTGTCCAGGCCCAGTTCAGGGTCAACCTCTAGCCACTCAGGGACAAGCCTGACCTAGGCCAGCCTTTTCAGTCAGGGCTTCCTAAGGAGAAAGATCTCCAGAGGCACTCAACACTCATTATCCCCACTAACTCTGTGGAAGAGGAACGTTTAAGCTATCATGTAAACAAATAACACCTTCAGAAGTTTTCATTTTGCCTCCATCCAGAAATGCAAAGATTTTGGTATCAGATGGAGGGAGAAAAGCAAAGTTCATTCACTTTCCTCTGTGTATTTCTAGCCACGAATATACCCTGCTTGTGTCCCTCCAAGGGCTCCTCCCAAAAGCATGGGCTACAATCCTGAAAAGTCTCCTGACAAAGAGGAGAGAGGGAGGGAGGAGTGGGAATCAAAAGGTTTGAGCTAAATGTTTAAAGATAGATAAGTCTTTGTTTAAAGAAAGGTCTGCAAGGCAGAGAAGTTGAGACAGTGAAGGTCAGCAGAGCAACTGCTCCAAACATCAGAGATGAAGAGGAGGCATACAGGGAGAAGAGGGGAGTGTGAAACAGCTGCCTGGGGGAGCTTAAAAGGGATGCTCAGCATGCTCAAAACACTCTGATTTTGCCGTAATAGATCTGCTTGTGCCAAATTCACACACACAAAAATCTCAAGGACGTGAGACTGACCTGGGTGTCGTGGCTTTACTTGTCTTGTTTTGTTCACTGTGAGCTGTGTTTAGCCTGTAAATACACATGTTTTCTTTCTCATGTATTTATTGTATTCCTTACAAGATATTTTTCTTAAGCTGATCAATAGAAAGATTGCCCACAAAGTACTATACAATTCCTGCTGGATTAAAATTGGACATCTCTCCGTTTGCTGGTGAATTGCCAAATGCTGTTACAAGGAGCACTCAACTGTAATGAAATTTTATTCAGGGTCTCAGGGTGCTCATTACAGAAAGATGTATATACACATATATATGTGTTAAATTAGGCAACGAAAGAATCCCATGCTGCATAAGACCTGCGCAAAAAAAAAGCAGAATTTCCAATCTGGAGAGAATTCTGTTATTTCTGGTTTTATTTCCATCCTAAAACAGGCCAAGAGATCAAAATATCAATGAAATACATTGATGAAACTCGAAGATCAGAATAATTTAGGTTTGTAAATGTTTACAGACAGAACGCTGGTGCTTCCAGTTGAAAATGCAATGGTCTCAGGCTGAAAAGTCCTGGAATATGATCCTCTTCTCACATGGATAGAAATCAAGAATAATTATGCTAGAAATCCATGAAGTTTCACTGGTGGAAGCCTTCACATGGGTAATAGAAATAGGAAAAATTACAAGCATTTTGTAAAGCCAAGTGCTTTGGAAAACTTTATGCTTTCAAGCTTCAGGGCATAAAGCAACCTAGGAATTAGGAGGAAAGGTACATCTCATCCCAACTGCTGTGATGGTGGAGGCCAGGCGGTCGTGCAGCCTCACAGGGGCCACAGGGAGTGCGTCTGACAACTGCTCAGACTGAATGCAGGAACATCTATATTCTCTTTTGTTTAGCAAAAGCTGGGATTACAGCCCACATTGCACATGGCCTAGTGCATATGGCTTGGGAATGGCAGGATCCAAGCTGTCTGCTGGGCTTTCCAGGTAGCTGATAGAACCTGGAGCAGGCAGCAGCCTGCTCTGCAGTGGGACATACTGGCTGTCAGAAACATGCTCCTGAGGCAAGTGGAGACAAACTGTCTGCCCAGAAGTCTTGGACCCATGAGCTGGACACCTCTCCAGGGTTCAGGAAACAAGAATTTAAATGTATTCATTGCAAGGGACATAAGGTATCACCAAAGAAACATGTCATTACACTATTGACTGCTCCTTTTACTGAAGAGAACTCAAAACAACTGCAATTTGTCCCTTTTCTCTGTTTGTTTTTTCTTTAAAAAACAAGAATCTTTCAAAAGGCCATAGCCTTCAGGCCACAAGCTAATCTTTAACTACTCACTTAATTTTTCTGAGCAAGCTGGCACCAACCACTGTTCTTTCCGGAAAAAAAGAGCCAAAAACATGGACATTCCCTTGCAAAACTGATGCTGCAGAGGAGCTGGATGTCTGAAGTGCTGGGTGAGACAGATGGCTCTGCCTCACAAGACAAAAACCAACAACAATAACAAAACATAAATTGAGGATTAGTGATGTTGCCATCACTCCCAAGGGTGGGCACAGGTACACAGGAACAGTCCTACCTGTATGTGTCCAGCTCTGGGCCCCTCAATTCAAGAGA
>WAAF01004059.1:917701-957143 GCA_013400475.1 Tricholaema leucomelas | reverse complement strand
TGGACTGGATAATCTTGAAAGCCTCTTCCAACCTGTTTGATTCTATGATTCACCATCTAATTTTAAGATTTTCCTTATTTCTGGAGCAGCAAAATTGCAATGATGTGAAGCTGTCACCATCAGGCTTCAAATCTAGCATGTAATAAATTCTTTAAGTCCTGTAAAGTTCAGAGCTGGGCTTCCAAATTCAACAAGTTAATTTGTCATAAATCTAGTCAGTTTAACTTCTGAACATAACTACATCTGCTCTTTGCAAAAGCTGGTTAGGGAGTAAGACAAGAGCCTTTGGAATACCTTATCTGCAGGCACTTAATTAAGGTCACACACTGGAACTAACTCATAGATTTAATTTTCTAAGATGTTATGTAATATGGTAACACTCTATGGATTACACCACAAAGTAAAAGAAAAGACTTAAGGAAACTAGTGCCCCAATTTTTAAATATGAGGTTTGAGATGGATTTTTTTGTTTGGGTTTGATTGGTTGGTGGCTATTTTTTAGAGTGATTTATAAAAAAAAAAACAACAACACAGCAGCAAAGGAACAAAAATAGTGTTGCTTTTTTTTTTCCAGAGAAACTAAGATTTTAGTCCAAGAAAGACTGCAGAATATATCAAACCAAGAGTTTTCTGGATAACTTCAGAATTAATCTGAGAAAGGCAGGTTGGTTTGCCCTCAACTGTTTTTATTTAGCTAGGCGCAAATCACTTTAAAGCCATATTCAGTTACCACCTGAGTGCGAGAATGCAAAGAGTCAGTCAAAAAGCTTCCCATGGAGTGACCTGCCTTGTTCATTCCTAGCTCACTCCCTGCCACCACCCCAGCTGTCAAGCCCAAACTACCTCCATGGTAATGTCTTCTTCACTCTCCACAGTGATTTCTGTAAAGTTGAGCACAATGGGATTGCAACAAAACCAAACTTCAAGTCATTGAACTCTCCCATAAAATATAGCCAGGTTTTTCCATATGACTCTACTGAAACTTCCCAAGTCTTGGTCTAGGGCCTCATCTATCAGAACATTTCTCCTGCCCAGAGTAGAAAATAGCTTCTTTTTCAGGAATTGTTGAGAAAGCTGGAGAATCTGGAACGAATGAAATAAATTCCAATCCATACGAAAATTTTGAAGTCCAACTACAGAAACAAGCTGCACAGAGCCAAAATTCAAGGCAACTATATTTACTGGGGGAAAAAATTTTAATGGAAGTCTGATCTAATCTCTCATGCAAAACCCAACCACAGTGGCTGGACTCAATAGGGTCAGGTTATTTTCCCATAGTAGCAACACCACAACTAGAAATAGGAAGAACCACAACTGTCAAAACCAGCCACTAATTTTCATTAAGTTTCCAATACAGTTTTCTGATCAAAGTGACAGTTACACATCAGTTAAGTCTTTTGATCTTTTTGATGCTCATCTGAATGGAATCGTCACATCTTCAGAGCCATGCATACTGGGAACATAAATTCTGACTGCTCATTGCTGGAAAGATCACTTGCTATTTTTATTCTAGTTATTTTCTACTTTAAGGGGAAAAAAAACAGAGTTCTCTCTGTCAAAACCAACAGAAGTGTTGTTTAAAGGTATGGCAAGATATACATGTAAAATATTCATTTAATGGAATACGTACTCAAGTTTTTACAGTAATCTGATGAGTTCCAGAAGTAGACATGATTCTATGCAGTAAAGTCAATCATGCTGGTAGATATGTTATGCCAAAAGTGCAGAACTGTTTCAGAAGTAGATTTCAAGAAAATCATGCACTCCTTTTTGCTGGATACTAAAAAACATCTGACTGAAAATGTAAGGGGAGGGAAAATATGAGGTGTGCATGGAGCGAATGGAGATAGTGTTACAGAATGAATGCAGCACAAACCAGTAATGGTTTAGTAAAAAAACACAATTAGTCTTACAAGTTTGCATGTTAAAGGCTCTAAGCCAGCAGTTTCTGAGCTGTGATGTACAAACCACCACTGGCCAATGAATCTTTGGTGGCTGCCCACCATTAGCTGCCTGAGTATTGTCTTTCTTGTCCCAGGTGTTACATCACAATGAAGATGTAATTAATGGATCTCAGACTGAACCATGACAAAAAAAGGCTGGATGAGGCACTTAGTGCCATGGTCTAGTTGACTGGATAGGGCTGGGTGCTAGGTTGGACTGGATGATCTTGGAAGTCTCTTCCAAACTGGTTGATTCTATGATTCTGTGATGACACTGCTATCATTGCCACAGAGGCATTTACAGAACTGCATGTGGGAAATTAATCAGATCAAAGGACTGAGAGTAAAAAGAATATTTCAAGTCTCTATCTTTATGGAGATAAAGAGTACTCCATGTCTGTGGAAAAAAAAAAAAAAACAAACAAAAAAACAACTCTTTTGTCTATTCAAAAATGTGCACCAGCAAGCTTGAGCAGTCAACTGGAGGCCAAACTACAGCTGATATATCAGTTAATGCATCATTTTAAAAGAGTTCACAAAGAGGGAAAAAAACATAATTGACTCCTGGCTTAGAGAAGTTCCTGGCACAGGAAGAAATTATGCTCGAACCCCAAACAACCAAACACAATCCACTACGTATGGAAATTATTCTGCCACCATTTTACAGCTCCAGCAGAGGTGCTGCATGGCCCTTTTGAAGCCTTGGCTCTTTTTGAAGGCTATTATTTTAAACATTTTAGTCCTGGGAACTATATGGAACTGGCAATTACAGAATTAGAGTGCAGTGTGGGGAATGTCACTTTAAAATAATTTAGCTCAGTCCATTTCCTTTTCAAGCACAATAGAAAGCAGATGGAGCAGGGAGGACTAACATGCCACAGAAGAACTCCCCGGGATGTACAGAGAGGTCACCAAATCCTTCTAGAGTTGTTATCCTTTAGGAGAACCACATGCTAGAATTCAGCCAGGGTCCTTGTCTTTGGAGCAAGTCTTCCCACTCCTAGGTTTGTGTTACACACTGAATGTTAGATGTAAACTGCCAACGAGGTCAACAGGGACACAAAAACTCATACCAGAGGAGCAGTACAGAAAAGCCAGAGGCCAGCAGAGCACAACAGAAAGATTAAGTGGCTTGGGAAAGGGAAGCCTTGATAGAAAGAAAGAAGCCTGCAAAGAGTTGTCCAATATGAAGGAAAGTCTGTTACCAAAAGAAAGGTTTGCCATATGCAGCAAGAGTTGGATGAAAAAATGTAAGCTTGACTTGCAGCAAAGACATGTTGAGGTCAGGAGGAAAAAAATAAATGAAGTGTAAGGGGAGTCAAGCATTGCAGCCGCTGTTTATAGCTGATGCTGCATCACTGGGGGTGACTAGGAAGAGTTACAGAAATTTCTCCTAGGAATCATCTAGCTAAGTGTGATCTTGCCTCAGAGCAAAGCAATTACTTCCAGGGATGTTCTCCAGCACAACATCTCTTGAATCATTTAGTAGAGGCTGTTATAGCTTCATGTTTCTTACACAGAGAAAGAGGGATTCCCCAAAGGAAAGTAATGTATGAGAAACAGATCCAAGTGCTGGAGTTGCACTCAGATCTAACAGACACACTGAGGCTTGGGAAATCCAAATCTATTCCCTGTTAACGTAACAGGAGAATTATTCTTCTCTCAGTATCTCTCCATTGTCACAAACATCTGGGATAAGTAATAAAGAGATGTCATGTCTCTCTGCCCAGGATCACTTGCACCAAAGAGCCTCTATATCTATCCATGAGCTTCCAAACCTACTTATACACAGCTCCAGTTTGACCCACACATAGTGCTCAACCCTTGTTTGCCCCACAGCCCTAGCAAGCACGTTAAAAATGGGCCATGTTCTAAGTTTCCTGGTAGTCACTGTGCAAGACACAGGCAGCAGCATAATCAGCACTGCTCCCACTTATTTCACCTGCTGAACAAGTTCATTTGCTTGAAGCACTGTGTCAAACAGGCAAACTTGTTCATCAGTAAGAAGGCTGATGTCAAAATAGGGGCAAATATCCCAGATTGATGGTGCTTACGTGAGACACAGCTATGTTTGCTTTCTGTGTCATTTTTTTCATGTAGAGAAGATGTTGGATGCAGATGCTTTTCCCCTGGAAGTCTCATTTGTGCTGTACACCCAGGATTACCCTCAATGGAGGCAACAGTTCTGGATACCTGAAACCAGCTTCAAGTATTCCTGTGTCAGCAGTTCCCCTTCTAGAAACCCATAGTGAGAGAGAAGACTTTCGCCATCACCTTATAGAGTCCTGCCACTCCCAGTTCTCACCAGATGCTAGCAGCTAATTAGAGACTGGCTATTACCACCATGGGCGTGATTGCAGTAGGGGTCTGTGAGATTAACCAGCTTGTCTGCTCATTAAATAGCTGTGTCAAAGACACCAGGAATCAAGTACAGGTGCTTTCCCTGCATATATTCTCCAGATACCCAAGCAAATTAATGAAACTCCTTAATATCCTCCACAGATATCTGAAGCAAAGATATTGACACTCTTTCCTTTTTTTGAGCCCTAAGCAGAAGACTTAGAGAGAACCACTAGCTAGACTAGACACCTGCAAAAGGGAAACTGTTCAAAACTCTACTCTGTGCCATGGGAGATGAGATTCTCATCTTACCTCAGATATTGTCAACCAAACACTTTTCACCACCTGGACAAATTCCACTTACCACCTCCTGCGGCCTATGGTGCAATTCAGGCACCATATCAAGACAAGCCTGGGTCTGACCACCTGTGAGCTCTCATCAGAGCATGTGTTCACCTGGTCGACTTCAGGATGACAACCCTGGGGAGACAGGATGGACAGATTATTGCTTTCTTTTGCATAACCTGTGCCAGGCCACCTGTAAATCCATGCTAGCAGCATCTGTTTTGCCCCCCTTTCCCCACGTACTCCTCACAGGCAGTGACCCTTGGCAGTGCTGCTGCCTGTCACACGGAGTGTACAGAGATTTCTTACCACTTCTGTTTCAGCTACCAGGAGCTTTTGCTCATCTCCAGATCAAGGAGTAGTCCCAGAGCTAGCAAGCATACTCATATGTCCCCAGATCTACAAGTCAACACCACAGCTATTGCTCCCTCACTTTCTTTCCTACCTACTCATCTGCTTCTTTGAAATGTGTCCCCACATCTTCTCCCTCTTTTTTTAACTGTCGCTATAAAAAGACCTGCCCACCCACTACCCTGCAGAGAGGTTCAACTTGTAAACAAAAGGCCTCAGATGTCTCAACAGCACAGTGCTGTGGCAAACCACCTATACTGTCCAAACACAGTATTTGGCATACAAAAGCCTAAGCAATAGTAAGCATGAAAACAATAAAAGCAGACTTGCTGCATATCTCCTCCAGACCTGTGTCCAGATGAGGCCTGCACGGTCAGCCTGCATGGCTGATGTCTCAGCTGCTTCTCCCCTGCAACTAAGGCAGGAGCTGGAGAAGGGCTTTGCTGCCTAGAGTACAGGGAGAACTGGTGACAACAGGGGAGGGAGGGGGAGGTGTTACCATGATGTCAATGAGAACTGTCAGTCCTAGGCACTTGCTTTCAGCTGTCAGAGCAGCATCTTTTTTTCTCACCTGGGAGTAAAAGGTCTCCACTCAGTCGTCTCCTGGCATCAGGCCAGCATCTTCATCGGCTTCAGGTTTCTCTCCTGTGACAGGCAAACACCCTGGTGAGAAGGATCCTCACTTCTGGGTATACACCTCTGTATTTCAGCTCCGTCGTGGGGCAGGCCTAAGCATTGCCAGGGCACAAATCCTCCTGCAGAGGGAATGTGCAGCCTCATTGCTCTGGGAAACCAGGAGTGCTGCCTGAAGCCCTGACACCCCAGAGCAATCCCATGCAATGCCAGGGCACATGGCTCTGCAGAAACTCTGGCCATGGAGTAAGGAGGCTGTGAGAGTGTGTCTGCATTGGGACAGTTAGCAGCAGGAGAGAGGGGAAGGCATCCACCAGTTTGCTGGGGATGTGAGGATGAGAGGCAAGAGACCAGGCTGCTGGACAGGGACAGGTCACAGGAGTAGATGCACTGAGATAACGCCATCTGAGCCAAGTAAACACCACCTCTGCCTGTCATGCTAGCTGATTCCCACCTCTCCCTCTGCTCCGAGGGCTGGAGCTTATGGGAGAACATATACTCTCTCCAACATCACTTTGAGCAGCCACTGGGAATAGTCTGTGATGGGTGCAAGGGGTCAGACTTGACATTTCTTTCCCAGTTGTGCTTCTGGGCAGATGCCAGCAGCAAACCCTTCTCTTGGATTTTGTTTGTAAGAGAATCTATTGATTCAAAAGGGAGTCTAAAAGTAACCTGGTAAAAGGAAATAGAGTGTAAGCAGTTGGTGTAGATTTGCTGTCTCTCCACTGCCTCACTAAAAAAATTAAGTTTACATGATCCTCTTGCATAAGAGGAGTAGTTGCAAGGTTTAAAAAGAGGCAGGAAAGTGTTTGAACTCTAAGAGAAATAGTAAAAATCTTTATTTCAATCATATGAATATGTATCAAAAGCCATTGAGAGCAATTACATGGCTATTACACCGAGTTATTTAAACACAAAGAGAGTGTCTGACAAATTAACATATTTAACAACACAGCTCTGGGAGCTCAAATGATAATGGGACCCAATAGGATTTCTCTATCCCTAATTCTGCTCAATCCAAGTAAGGTTGATTTAAAAGTTGTAAATGTGTAGGAGGTGGCTTCCAGGACAATCAAAAGCATTTCATTGCTCTGAAAAACAAGTCTCGAGGATGTGACAACACATGAAAAATTCTTTTAGCTGTGTCTCTTCTCAGCATGGTTTGGATGAGCTGAGGCTGCCCTAGCAGCAGCTGTTTCTTGTGCATCCACCTAAACCAGGAATATATATTTGTCATATCTTGCTTGATTTCCATATGCATTCTGCTCCTGTGGCTTCCTTGGCAACTCCTTCTCATCTGGTCCTGCACCCCACTGCATCCAGGCACACAGAGTGAATTCCCAGGCTGATGCACTTGCAGAGAACAAGAAAGGCTTTCAGGATGCACTAGGAGAAGCATTCCTGCCCTGGGCAGTTCATGGGCTTGATCTCAGCAGGCTGCAGCAGTGCTTGAGGCAGGCATGTAGCGAGGACAAAGAGAAATGGGCAAGTAAAAAACAAGGAAGAAAGAAGCAAAAAGGCTCAGAGAGTAGAGACACAGCTGAGTTGTCTCCTGAAAATTCCTCATAATTAGGAGAGGAAGATTCACAATGCTGTGGAAGTATGTGTGCTTGCTGGGGTGTACATGTGTGTGTGAAGGACATGCATTTGCACATATGCCTGTGGGGAGGGCTTGGACACATGAGCACACTTGTGTGAAAAGCAGTAACTTCCCTGATCCATTTTAATGCCATATCAAAAGTAAAGCGGGTGATGAAGTATATGAGTCTGTGTGGGAACTGGCACATTGGAATGAATCTGCACAGGCTCAGTGCAGCTCTTCACATTTAAAGGAGGTATTAGATTAGATAGAGATAGGTGCAAGTCTAGAAATACAATAGACAGAAGCACTAAGCAGTTTTCAGCCAAACCGACACTCATGCAAAATGCCAAGATCCTACACTAAACACCTTAGAATCATAGAATCAACCAGCTTGGAAGAGACTTCCAAGATCAACTAGACCATGGCACTAAATGCCTCATCCAGACGTTTTTTTGAACACCTCCAGGGATGGTGAATCCACCACCTCCTTGGGCAGCCCATTCCAATGCCAACCACTCTCTGGCTACAACTTCCTGCTAACACCTAGCCTAGACCTCCCCCGGCACAACTTGAGACTGTGTCCCTTTGTCCTGTTGCTGGTTGCCTGGCAGAAGAGACCAACCTCCACCTGGCTACAGCCTCCCTTCAGGTAGTTGTAGAGAACAATGAAGTCACCCCTGAGCCTCCTCCAAGCTAAACACCCCCAGCTCCCTCAGCCTCTCCTCACAGGGCTGTGTTCCAGGCCTCTCATCAGCTTCATCGCCCTTTTCTGGACATGTTCCAGAACCTCAACATCTCTTTTGAATTGAGGGTCCCAGAACTGGACACAGTACTCAAGGTGTGGCCTGACCAGTGTTGAGTACAGGGGAAGAATAACCTCCCCTGTCCTACTGGCCACACTGTTCCTGATACAGGCCAGGATGCCATCAGCTTTCCTGGCTCTCTCTGGGCACACTGCTTGCTCATCTTCAGCTACTATCTACCAGTATCCCCAGGTCTCTTTCTTCCTGGCTGCTCTCCAGCCACTCTGTCCCCAGCCTGTAGCGTTGCTTGGGGTTTTTGTGGCCAAAGTGCAGAACCCTGCACTTGGCCTTGTTAAATCTCATCCCATTGGCCTCTGCCCACCCATCCAGCCTAGCAAGGTCTCTCTGCAGGCCTCTCCTCCTCCAAGAGATTGGCACCTGCTCCTAGCTTGGTGTCATCTGCAAAATTACTGATGATGGACTCAGTCCCCTGGTCCAGATCATCAATAAAGATATTGAACAGGACAGGGCCCAGCACTGATGCCTAGTGATTGACTGCCAACTGGATGTGGCACCATTCACCACCACTCTCTGGGCCTGGCCCTCCAGCCAGTTCTTGACCCATATCAGAGTGAATCTATCCAAGCCACGAGCTGCCAGCTTTGCCAGGAGCTTGTTGAGGCAGACGATGTCAAAGGCCTTGCTGAAGTCCAGGCAGACTACATCCACAGCCTGCCCCACATTCACCAGGCAGGTAACCTGAACATAAAAGGAGGTCAGGTTGGTCAGGCAGGACCTGTCCTTCCTAAACCCATGCTGGCTGGGTCTGATCCCTTGGCCATCCTGCAGGTGCTTTGTGATGGCACTCAAGGTGACCTGTTCCATGACCTTGCCTGGCTGATCATCCTGAACAGGTCAGGTTGACAGGTCTGCAATTTCCCGGTTCCTCCTTCTGGCCCTTCTTGTGAATGTGCATCACATTGGCAGCTTCCAGTCTTTGGGGACCTCTCTAGTGAGTCAGGACTGTTGATAAATCATGGAGAGCAGCTTGGCCAGCTCATCTGCCAGCTCTCTCAGCACCCTAGGGTGGATCCCATCTGGTCCCATGGACTTGTGAGGACCCAAGTGCCTCAGCAGGTCCCTTACTGCTTCCTCTTAGAATAGAATGATAGAATCATAGAACCAACCAGGTTGGAAGACACCTCCAAGATCATCCAGTCCAACCTAGCACCCAGCCCTATCCACTCAACTAGACCATGGCACTAAGTGCCTCATCCAGGCTTTTTTTGAACACCTCCAGGGACAACGACTCCACCACCTCCCCAAGCAGCCCATTTCAATGTCAACAACTCTCTCTGGGAAGAACTTCCTCCTAACATCCAGCCTATACCTCTACTGGCACAACCTGAGACTCTTGGATTACAGGGGGACTATACTGGTCCCTGGCTCCATCTGCCATCTTAGCAGGCCATTTGTCCCAGAGACACCTGTCCCACTATTGAGGGTTGAGGCAAAGAAGATGTTACGCACCTCTGCCTTTTCCTCACCTTTTGTTACTATATTCCCCTCTGCATCTAATAAGGACTGGAGGTTGTCCTTGCCCCTTCTTTTGTCATTAATATATTTATAGAAACATTTTTTATTCTCCTTAACAGCTGTGGCCAGCCTGAGTTCTAAATGGGCTTTTGCCTCTCTAGTCGTTTTCCTGCAAGACCTAATAACATCCTTGAACTCTTCCTGGGACACCTCCCTGTTTTCCCAAAGATGATACACCCTCTTTTTTTTCTTAATTCCTTCAGAAGCTCCTTGCATATCGAATCTGGCTGCCTCCCTCGTCAGCTCATCTTCTGGCACAATGGCACAGCCTGCTCCTGTGCCTTCAGGAGTTCTTTCTTGAAGTAGGTCCAACCTTCCTGGACCCCTTTTTTTTAAGGACTGTTTCCTAAGGAACTGTCTGAATTAGTTCCTTGCATAAACCGAAGTCTGCCTTTCAGAAGTCTGCCTTTCAGAAGTCCAGTGTGGAGGTTTTGTTGATGCCCTTCCTGGTTTCACCACATGTATTAAAAACTCTATAATTTCATGGTCACTGGACCCCAGGCAGCCTCTGGCCACCATATCTCTCCCTAGTCCCTCTCTATTTGTGAACAGCAGGTCAAGCAGGGCTGCACCCCGATAGGCTCACATAACAGATGAGATAAGAAGCTATCCTCCATATACTCTAGGAACCTTTCAGACTCCCTTTTCTCTGCAGTGTTAAAGTCCCAGCAGATGTCTGGCATGTTGAAGTCGCCCACAAGAACAACGGCAGGTGATCTTGAGGCAGCCTCTAGCTGCTTAAAGAATAATAAATGAACCTCTTCTCCCTGGTTGGGTGGTCTATAAGAGACTCCAACCAAGATGTCAGCCTTGTTGGCCTTTCCCCTTATTCTTACCCATAGGGACTCAATCTGATCATCCTTAATCTCTACTTCCATGACATCCAGAGTATTCCTAATATATGGGGTCACTCTTCTATCCTCTCTCCTTCCCCTGCCCCTCCTGAAGAGTCTGTAGCCATTGATTACAGCACTCCAATTGTGTGGGTCATCCCACCACATTTCCGTGACAGCAACAACATAGTAGTTTGCCTCTTGCACCAAGGCTTCCAGCTCCTTTTGTTTATTGCCCATACTGCATGCAGTAGTGCACATACACTTCAGCTGGGCTCCTGGTTTTACCCCTATCTCTGGCCTACCACACTCATCCTCCTTCTGTTTGTCTTTTGTGCTGTTGTGTTGAACCTCCTTGTTAGAAGTTGTTGTCTCCCTAAAAGCTGTGGTAAAATGCCTTCACTTGCAAGTGTTCCTGGGGGATAAGAAAACTGATTGTGCTATTGTTGCTATTTATGACAGCACCCGTAACATGCTAGCTGCTCTCTGAACAGATCATTCCCCAAAGAGCTGGCTGCAACTGTTTTGTGCTATTCTCTTCTGTAGTACACACACTCACTATAGGCTTCAAAGTTCAAAAGGCACCCTGGTTGGTGAAACTGGAGCTGAACAGCCCAATCCCCTTACTGTAAGCACCTTAGAATCATAGAGTCATAGAATCCAACACAGGAAGACTAGCCAAAGCTCCTTGAATAGAATAGAATAGAATAGAATAGAATCAACCAGGTTGGAAGAGACCTCCAAGATCATCCAGTCCAACCTAGCACCCAGCCCTGTCCAGTCAACTAGACCATGGCACTAAGTGCCTCATCCAGGCTTTTCTTGAACACCTCCAGAGATGGTGAGTCCACCACCTCCCTGGGCAGCCCATTCCAATGGCAAATCACTCTCTATGAAGAAGAGTGATTCCTCCTAGCATCCAGCCTATACCTCCACCAGCACAACTTGAGGCTGTGTCTCCTTATTCTGTGGCTGGTTGCCTGGGAGAAGAGACTGATCCCCATCTAGCTACAACCTCCTTTCAGGTAGTTGTGGACAGCAATGAGATCACCCCTGAGCCTCCTCTTCTCCACTTCTGTCCTCTTGTCCAAAAAAAAAAAATAATTTAACATTGGAAAGCAGTTTGACTTCAAATTCATACCTGAATGTATAACAAAACACTGAGGTACTCTGTGTTTACATTAGTGATTTTAATTTCTTTTATTACTGTTACAGATTTTATGAACTATAAAATCATCAAATACTTCTGGGAATAAAAAATAAGTCAAAGCTTAGAGATTTAGAGAATAACATTCCAGGAATTTTGCCTCAAATAGCCAGGTCTTTTATTTGTGTTGGTACATCTAGAGTACGCACAAGAGAAAACAGTGGTGGTCTGTCAAATAAAAAGAAACATTTTTCTCATTAGGAGTGTGTTTATCACACTTTCAAATGTTCTACAAATCAATGCCTCTATTTGTCATTGTAATTCAATACAATAAAAGCTGTCAAAACTACTCACTTTGCTTGCTAGAGACAAATTTGCTGAAGTTTTGCAGCATGAGCCAAATTACATAGCACCAGATCCTCCAGCTTTTATTTCACTCTGCTCTAGGCAGTATTCCTACTGGGTTTCTGTGCAATTTTTGCTGGAGTAAGGACTGAAAGTTTCGGTTTTGAACATGTGACCTGTTTTCTTTTTTTTCCTTTTTTAATAAAGAGTCACAGAAATCCCATCTACGAAGCACATCGGGTTACTGGAATGGTACTGCTTGTCAATTTTATCTCTGAAATGCCCATCTTATTTCCTGCAGATTATTGCAAAATTCAAACTAGTTACATCCTTGATGAAATTCCCTTAAGGTCCATGAGGTCACCCCCAGGATTAAACACTGCCTAACCTTTTGCATACAGAGCTCAGAGGCACTGTATTTTGACGCCTACTATGCCTTTGGAGACGTTAGTTTGTTCCACTAAAAACAAAGATTATAGAACTTGTCCCTCGTGGGAAGAGATTTGATGAAGCAACTCTCTGTTATTACCTTGTCCAGAGACTCTCCAGGACCACTCCGTGTCCTTCTGGCAATAGACAAAACAGATAAAGCTATCACTCAAGGGCAGCCTTGAGTAATGGCTGCATTTTCCATACTTCTAAAAAAGATGTTTTGATGTTCCCTAAATAAAGGGAAACATGTTGGGAGCTTTGTGTCAGGAATAGGTAGAGTGGCAGGTCATGTGAAAAAGCAGCTGGTGCAGTAGTTAGAATGAAGAATTAAGAGTCAGCTGCCTTTTTTAGTCTTCACCGCACAATTGACTTGGCCTGAGATTTGGAGAAGTCTTCTATGGTAACATCTATAAACCAGAATCCCTCATCTAACTTGTCTGCAGCTGCTTTTCCATATCTGTGAAGATAGTAACAGTTTATCATGTCAAAACACTTCTTACAGGCTCAGATAAAGGCTCCTAAGTATTAGCAGTCATAGCGGTCAGCCAATGCATTTTTACTCTTTATTTTTAACATGTGCCTAAAGATTGCTGGATGAGGAGAAGTTCTGTATCTTAAATCTTAGCTGTAAATAAACACGTGTTCGCATAGACATTGTGACCTGGTAAGACCAGAGAAAATGAAAAACGAGATGAAATCTACTGATGACTGCAGCTCCTCTGACTGGAACCTTTATGGCAGCTGCCTGGACAGACTCCTCCTTGAGTTTTTACTCCAGCGATTGCTCTTAGCTTGGCATCCAAAAGTATGCCCTGGCTTCCAAACTGAAAAAAAGCATAGAGTTAGGTTAACACACACTACCCTCCTTCAAGCATTCAGGGTATTGTGCATGTGATAAAGTGTTGGATAAAACAGTGGCAAAAGTCTGTTATCTTCCAAGGCTGAGGAAAATAAACCACAAAGGCAATTCAACAAAGTCCTCTTTGTTCCTGAATAGAGCCAACAAAATGAAAGGAATCTGGTGGAAGAGAGAAGGCAAGAAAGAGGTCTGCTGCAGGGAGCAAGTACAGACAGAATCTCTCTTTGCCGGCTTCTCTGACAGAGCAAGTGCATGATTATCACATGAGCCTCACAAAGACTGGAATTAAAGGGGCTGACTCGGCTGTCACATCGCTTAAGCTGCACTGAGGTCAAAAGAGTTCGGACTAACCGAGGTCAAGCCACACACGGCCCAGGAAGCAGGGGGCTCTTTTTCTAGGCAACAATTTCTCAGGTTGATAAAAATAGATAACTGGACCCCAGGATGGCTCAAAAGGCTGCCCCTTTATGGCATATTCCCACAAAGTGCAGTATATAGTCAATAGTGCACTGAAAAGAACAGAATCACAAAGGCAGTCAGATGGTCACTAGAAACAAGTGTAAAGGGCAAAACACACAAGAGAGGTAACCATCTGTGCTACCTTTAAAAGACCAAGGGGGAAAATAATAAGTTTGAAGTATTGACACATAAGTATGGTAAAATCCAAATTCAAATAGGTGCCAGTGACATGACTGTAGGGGAGCCTGCTATTTGCAGGTCACCACAGCTCTTCTACGTGTTACTTCCTGAATTGTGTTCCCAACAGAGAATTCTTCTTGCAGATTTTCAGTGATGCCAGGGCTACTGAAGAATGTCCCTGTGTTAAAAATAGTACCTATTCTATCCCATGCCCTTTCAGCTTCCACTTCACACAGTTTGGCTCCAGGAGAGGAGCAGTGAGCTCGTCTCACCAGGAGTATCAAACATCCTCACAGCTTTGATGAATCTTTTGGTGAGAGTTGAAAAAGAGAGATGTACACATTGGCTGTGTAATCACCCGCTGGATGTGCCTGGATACATTCTGAAACTCTTGTGTTTGAAAGAAAGACATTGGTAGTGTCTGATCTTCAGTGTGCAGGTAGAAAACTCTATGAATGTTGTCCCAGAGATAGAACTACATCATGTTTACCATCATCACTTTTGCATATTACCAAGCTCAGGATGCCAAGCAACTGGGTTTTGGTGTTACACGACACAGATTAAATAATTGTCTCTGCCCAACAAGCTCATACTCATCTTTGCATCCTAATGTGTGAGTCAGACATTGTGGCAACAGTACCAGTGGTTTTTAATACTTTCTGCAAATAAACCTAGAAAGAATGTATTCCCTTAATTCCTTAGATAATAATAACGAGGCTTCCTAGTAACCAAATTAGATCTACCGTGACACAGACAGAGTGAACAGAAGCAGGTTTTCAAGTATCCCTCTGCTACACCTCTATGTGGGCAGAGAACTGACTAAAATTCTGAGATCAAGCTAAAGAGTAAAAATTATAAGACTCTCCTGAGATCTTCACAGGTGTGTTCAAGCTGATAGTGCAGGATGAAACTAAGAAAACAAGTACTCAGGTAAGCTCAGTCCTCCTTTACTGATTAATGTTATTGTTAATGATGTTACGTTTGCCTGCCCTTGAAGAAGGAGCTCTGCTGTGGTTTATCAAGACCGAAAAGGGTCGCTCCTGTCCTCAGAAAGGTCTGGGTCAGAAGTTAAACTGAAAATTCCAGATGTACTATCTGTGCTTCGTCATTTGACAGACTTTAGACTGGAACAGATGTTCAGTGTCCAGTGCTGTAATAGCAGAGAATTGCCTTATTTTATTAATTTCTGCTCTTTTTAACTAATTCTACTGCATTTTTTCTTCCCTGTGGCAAAGCTGGTAACAGTGCTGGTGCTGTGTCACTTAGGTCAGAATCCCTTTAGAGAAGGACATGCCAATGCTTTGTGTGAGTGTATGTGTATGTGCATGTGTGTGTGTTTAGGCCAGGCGAAGGACAATTGTCCCCCTGATGCTATATTACAGTATCTTAGAGGAAGCAATACAGACTCCTTCACTGGTAGTGAAGGGAATGAGTACATTCTCAGACCTTTCCAATGAACTTTCCAATGTAGTTGACATTGTGGTGGAGAGGAAGATGAGAAGTGGGCACTGGAATCATGTACAGCCTGAGTAAAGCGAGGGATTTGTGCACAGGGACCTGGAATTGTTCGGTCCAGACCTCTTGGTAACTATAAGGCTGTGATCCACCGAACAGTAGGATTCTCTGTTCACCATTCTCTGCTGAAAATGTTTGGGGTTTCTCTATAATGAAATTTATTCTTGCATCTCCAACATGATGGGGAGTAATGCAGATTTCACTTCCAGTGTGTAGCTACCAGCAAATCCTCTCAGCATGTCTTGACAATAACATACCCACCCATTGCAATAAAGCAGCCTTGGTCCTTCTCACCATGGTAAAAAACATAATCAAAAGGGTACTTAAACCAAGCCTGGTTTGACTGTAGATTTCAGTTGAGTTCAGTACTAAAGGGAAACCCTAGCAATTGTACTTCCCCACAGCTAGCCTTGCTTAATAACTCATGCTAAGATAAATTATGTTCTTCAGTGTGTAGGATGACATAAGGGTTGCTATCACAGCAGGATGAATTTGTCAGACACTACTTACATTAGAAGGGAAACATTTGTACCTACAGAAGGAAGGATATTGAAAGTACACAAGGAAGCTCATCTTGGAAATACACCACTTAAGGCTATGAGTCATGATCTATGTAGCCTCACTTAGTGTGCAGTATATCTCCTCTAACAGGTCTTAACAGGGACTTTGACAGAACTATTATTTTCTTCTGAATGACAGTTCTACAACTTCATTTGCAGTCATCTCTCTTCATTGTTCTTTTATTTAAAGTATTCCTTGTCATGGTTCAAGAACTACCGAAGTATTTAATAGCTGTTTAAAAGTGATAGCTTGCATTATTTAGACTAGACATAAATAGAAGACGACTAAATGGGTCATTATCTTTACAAGGAAAGTGTTTATGGAGAAGGATTTAAGAGAAACAAGATTACAGATCCAACTGTTCCTTTATACCCTGTGCTTTAAAAGAGAAAACATCACGGGTTTGCAAAGTTAACTACAAGATAAGACTGTTCTGAGTTTAATAAAAAGATTAAGGTGCTGTTAGAGAGAATTTGCAAGTTGCTCAGCCCTTGGAAATATCAAGCCACTTCTGGGGCTGCTTAGATAAGGATCCTTGGCTTTAACATCTCAAATATTATCACCATTTTGATTGTGAGACTTGGTCACTAAATGATGCTAGTTGTGAAAAAGAAACAATGTCTTTTACATTCAGATGAAGAAAACATGAGGAAAGGTGTACAACAAAGTGTCTCTGTTCCATTACGATCTATACAAGACCTTAAGAAATCAATGAAAATCTTTCCATTGAGTTCACTGTGCTCTGGATCACATCCTCACAGATCTCGCTTTGTCCAGACCACTGCTCTGTTGCTCAATTTGCTTTCTGCTGTTAGGATCTTTTCCCCAAATACTAACAAATCTGTATAGTCTTTGGCCTCTAGCTGAGTCTTTCTTCTATGGCATACCATTGCATTGTATGTGTGACTGTATAGTTGAGGGTTCCTCTGGAAATTACTCATAGAAATTAATTGCCTAGTAATACCACAACTGTCAATATTTGTAGGTTGCAGCATCCCCCCTGTGGGCCATTGTAGCAGATCATAAAACCTCATTTCCAGGAAAGTTTCAAAACTTTTATTTTCTAAGGAACATTAATTATCAAAGTTCAAATGACCTGTCCAATTCCTCCATCCACTTCCACTCTTTTTTCCCTCATCAGACATGGCAGTTTCAAGGCAACTGGCAATAGATCACTTCAGCCTCCCAGTTTCATGCTCTGGGTTCATATCCATGTTAGCTGAAGTGTTAAAAAACAGTAAGACTTAGAAGCCTAATGCCCCAAATGATGTTTGTGTATGATTGGTTCCCCATTGTTAAACTTTTGTAACAACAGCTGATTTACAAGTCTGACATGCAGACATATGTATTGGCATTCTACAGGCTTGCTCAGACTTATGCCCTCCAGTGCTGCTTGTCAACCTCTCCTTCAAACACAGGAGTTTGAGGGACCATCACAATGGCCAAACTACTATGGACACCATATGATTGTGAAAACTTTACTTATGGTTCAATCAAAGTTTTACAGTGATGCATTTTTTCACTGACAAATTATATTCTGTTGAGACCAGAACTTCTTGCAGGTACTTACCAGTTCCTAGGACGCTCTTACCTGCAAAACATTCTCATGCCTAGGAAGAGACTTGAAATGCATCAAAGAGCAAGAAAACTGTCACCCCTCCCAGATAATTATCCTATGATCAAGGCACTGACTGATTGGCACAAGAGTCCAGATTTCAGGCTCCTCTTCTGCAAGACATTTGAATGTTGGAATCCTGCATCGCGGGCAAGCTTACCAGCCACCAAACTATCAGTTATGCTGAAGAACAGCTTCCTCTGTCTCTTCTCTTGGACCTGTTTCACTTTGTATAAATAATTAAACATTCATTGGAACAAGGGCTTGAACTTAGACTGCCCATTGGACTATTGCACCAGTCTTTCTCCAGGCCGGTGAACAGGTAACTATTTGTACAAACTTGGTGAGTGGCAGAACAACAGAAGTAGCTGAAGTGGTCCCAAAAGCTCAATAAAAACAAACAAACAAACAAACAAACAAAAAACCCTTGCAGTACTTTCATTTAGTAGACCACAAAACACCTGTTCTTCCATCCTCCAGCTGAACGAGGCAGAACAAGAATTACCAGTTGTTCTAGGGGATTCTTTGTCAAATCATCTTCAAAGATCAGGCTTCCATCCAATTTTTAAGAGAGATAATATTTGAAAGTCATACTTTTGTTGTTGTTGGGTTTGTTTGATTTCTTTCTGGAGAGGAAAGAAAATATCCTTTAGTGCGTGATCCTCTAACAAATCCTCTTCATTGGATGAAGGTGTTAAGTATCTTTAACATCATGATAGATTGATTCTAAGTTTCTAAAACCCCTGCCCCCAGACATGAAGGAACTCAGCATTCCAGTTCTGAGTAGAGTAATTTGGTCTCTGACACTCTTCTTAGCTTTGCTGGTTTTTTTTTCACGTGAAGACTCAAGTCTAATAGTCATGTACATATGCCCTTCGTATGAAAAAGACGTCATTTAGACATAGGGAAGAATAAGGGAGGGTAATAAAAAAAGTTCAGTGATTACTGCAAAATTTCCATTAAAGATCATAACCAAAGTAAGACAAGAAGTCTTACCTATGTACTAGATGATCAAGAACACATGTTTTCATAGTTCTTTGATAAGGAACCTTGATTAAACACTTTGATTAGAAACTAAAATCCATTGTTTAGATAGATTCATCTCTTTATAAGCATTATCAAGAAGTTCATATTCCTGTACACCACACAAAGCTCTGGGTTTTTTTTTCTTTAATCTCATATAATAGTTCTGCCTTTTTCTTTAATGTCATATAATACTTCATGTTCATAAGCACTTTCAGAAATTCATAAGTTAAGTGTTAACCAACTAAAATATACAAATGTGCGGGAGGTTTGATGAAGAACTACAACTTCAAAAGGAGTTGGTTTAGGAGTCATGACCTTATTTTTTGCAATAACTTATGCATCATGAACTTACGTAATTGACAGCAGATAACATATCACACTCTCAGTTTTATGTCCTTGGTTTGACAACAGTGTCAATTGAAGTATTTGCTAACTGCAGAACTAGTGGTGCCTCATAGCTCAAAATGTTTTCATTCCAAAACTGATGTTGGTACCAAAACATTTCTCCTTTATTGTTCTCTTTTTTAACATAACTAAATTCAGTATCAGAAATGCATAGGGGTATAGAGATAATTTTGGACAACAATAAAAAAAATCTTTGAATATTATTTATCTCAGCAAAACTGAAATATCAGAGAAAGAATTTTTTTTCTAACTAAAATGTCTTCAGAAACCACAAAAGAACACACACAAAATGGCCTTGAAGCTCTAAATCTTTGTTATCTTTTGAACAGGAGAAAATATTAAGCTAAATTATTGGTGAATAAGTGAGCTGGATTTTAAAACACTTCATCAGGGTAAGCTTGAGTCTACTTCTTCCTTTTACCATAGACTGCATTAAGCACCAGACAAGAGACAAGGTTAGACTGATCCTCTATGTTGAAACTGGACATTTGTACCACCCATTGAAAAGGTCAATCCTCCTGGGACACCGGGATCTTAATAAGCTACATCAGGGAAAAAGCATAAAGAAACAAACCATTATACAAAAAGGAGGACTTAAGATCTTACCACTCATTTATATGCAATGGCAGAGAACCCCAAATTTACTGAGGCTCTTTTTGAGCAATCTGAGGCTTAGGAGAGGGATTTGTTTGGGTTTTGGTTCTAAAGTATGTATTTATCACAGAACAGTTCTTTTCCAAGACATTTAATTCACAGTAATGTACAACACAGAGGAAGAGAATGACTGTAATTTTATTAATTTGGTGTCTTCTGCTTCCCAAATTACAAATTAATGGCATAAATCAATTGATCAACATTAGTTTTGCAAGGCATTTGCTAATATGTCTCATCTGAATCTGGAATTAAACTGACTTGAAGAGAGTCATCTATGTATTTTGAACTCTGGCAATGAGTAGATTATGACCAGTAATGTAGATTACTTGGTAGAAATCACTTTTTACTCAAATTATCAAAGTTCACTGAAAATTTTCAATGTCATATCAGATATGTTTAGCTATATCATGAACTCTATGGTGTAGCTGAATGAGAAGTTAAATATAGCAGCAAAGAAAGAGGAAAAAATATATTGAATAACATGAAGAATGGGAAATTAAAACTGGAAAAAAATGAAAAGTATAAGAAAAACAGGCATGCATTCATCAGGTGGAAGAAATGCAAGAAACCACAAGTATAGCATGAGAGAGTGTAGTCACACAGCGAGAAAGCTCTTTGGAGTTCTCTATGCAAAGGTTGTTACTCCAGAATAGAAATGGTGGAGTCACACAGCAAATTCGGCTTGTAGGGAAGCTACAAAATGACCAAATCCATTCCTGTCTCTCTATGCAGGAAAAGCTATATCTATCTTAGTCCCAAATTATGTGTTGTTTAACCTTGAAAGGAAAAAAAAAATCATCATAGATTTTATTCAGCTTCCGTAGTGCTTTGCTGCCCCTATCATTACAAATATTTTCATAGGATTTGCCTCAAGTCTCTCTTGCTGCTACAGAACATCCTATTCAGCTCTGGACAACACACTCCCCAAAAGATTTGTGTTGTATTTGCATAGCACTTTAGTTCATCCCTACTCATCATGCTCTGGTTCACACAACAAAGCAGTTTCAAAGACTTCCAGAAAGAAATAAACTAGAAAGTGCCTTCCCGGAGTGCATCTAATGTTCTCCAACCAGAATACGCATACAGTTTAAGGGATCAGCCCAAAAGTATTCAAAAACCTTAAAGCTTGTGTGATTGTGGATGAAGTGGACCAACCACTTTACTCTACAGGTCCTGTTTTCTATTCACCCCACATTCTTACTAGGCCACAGTGCTTGCTAAAGTAGAGGTAGCTGCTGGCAAGCATTCATTGAAGACCAGCAAAGGCTAAGGCTGTGATGGAATGGAGGAACTGATCTATTAGGAAAGAGCAGGGCAGATTCATTAAGGCAAAAGCCATTATTTGCCCTGGTTCCTGTGACACAGAATAATTATGGTTGAGCATTTATGAAGCGTTTTTTCTTGGGATGATCTGCACCCTAGGCTGGTCAGCTCAAGAACACAAAGGGTGAATTGTAATAGCCAACAACTATACAGCCTTTGAGAATGTCAGACTTTAATTTGGTATCTCAGAACAAAAACAAGGATAAGATGCAATTAAGATAAGAAATAAATAAATAAATTCAGAAGACAATGTACTGGCATGACATCTTTTAAACAATGGAACAGTCTCCCAGACTCTTCCCAGTAATGGATCTTATTTGCCTGGTACTTTTATAGCCAGATTGGCAAATACTAAAAAACAGCCTGCAGGATATAATCTTGCTTTGGCAAGGGATTAGGCTAGATGATCATTTCCATCTAGGCTTCCTCTCAATTCAGGCTGAAGTTTTGGAAACAGGATGTCTTTCTAACTCTGTATTTGCCATATGAAACCGTATATCAGCTGGAGCTCCTAGATATAACAATTAGCCACAACAAATGCCAGTGAGAGCTCTTGCAGTCAGATGCAAACCTCCTTAGAGACGGCTGGTCTGCCTCCACTCAGAATAAGCCTTTGATTCTCACAAAAATGGATGCATGTCTGCAACTGGGTGAGAAGTCAGAGCCATTCTTCCTGTTAAGTCACCCAAGTTGACAAGAAGTAACTCACCACTAGTACAAAAACTGTGCAGCTCTATTAGCAGGTTACTTTGCCTGAGCTGATATTTCCCTGCTAAACAGTGGCATGCTGACACAATGATACAGCTTTTGGATTCAAGACAGCTTGTACTTTGTCAGTCTGCTATGTGCTCAGTGGAAGCTTTCGCCTGCTCTTGTAGAAATGTCTTTAATTAATCTCTATTTTATGAAGCAAAAATTTTGAGTTATTCCATGTGCCTCATCTCTTTAATGTCTGCCATCAGACTGTCAGTACACTGAGCTATGAATCACCTTTATTTTGCATCTAATACAGAATCAAGCACCCTGACCCAACCAACACGACAAAGACCAAGAGAACTGCACTGCACTTGCAGTCAGGCATTGAGGGTTTTGTGGTTCTTTAGGGTCAGTTTGTCCTGTTAAAACTTCTGTAATGTTTAATCTTCTTCTCTAAAAACTTGTTTCTCATAAGTGTCCCAGTTTAGCCACCCACAAATTGAGTTATCTAAGCCTTACAAGTAACTTTGAAAAATCACAGCCATGGTTTTCAATGGAAAGGCCACATTTTTATTTCAGCAATATGGATGTGAATTAGAATCTTTCCTTATCTGCTTCTCAGAATTAAAGACCAATGATTTGCCATTGGAATGGGCTGCCCAGGGAGGTGGTGGAGTCACCGTCCCTGGAGGTGTTCAAGAAAAGGCTGGGTGAGGCACTTAGTGCCATGGTCTAGTTGACTGGATAGGGCTGGGTGATAGGTTGGACTGGATGATTCTATTCTAAATGCTCTTTAGAGGACTATATATTGTACCCCTTCGACACGCATACACGCACACTAAGAGCAAGACCACCAAGAGAGAATGCAGAATTATTTATTGCCATATGAAAGATAAGTACACACAACAGAGTAAATAGGGAAAAGTCATTTTAAAAAAAAGAAAATAAGCAGTAACTGAAATTAAGATTCCAAAGCAGAAATAACAGGAGAAGCACTTAAACATATTGTTGTCCCAAGCGGGTGTGAAATTCAATGGAAAATAACTATCAAATGTTTCCAAAGTCAACCACAGAAATCAAGTAAGGTTCAACTTAAACTGAATTTATTCCGAAGATTTTGTTATTATAGAGGCACATATGCAGCTAGTATTCATGGTTATTTCTCAAAAATTAAACTCTTCTGGGCTCAAATTTGTGCAACACCAAAAAAGGGCTTTAAAAAGAGAAATCCCTCTATTCTGTGGAACTGTTTCTGAGAACTTTCCTGGAAATCCCAGCAAGACATGCCAAAGAAAATCATCTATGGGGAATTGCGATTGTTGCAGCAAATATGTGCCTAAACTCTGATTCATTTAATTAAGCCCTTTGAGTAAATAATGAGAAACAAAACAAGAGACATACTGAAGAAGAGTAATCAATCTGTAACAAGATCAGTCCAGATACTAACCTTACATTATTCAAATGCAAATTCAGGTCAGCAAAAAGGTCCTACTAGACTTACATATGATTATTCAATAGAAACTTTAAAGCAGCATTTGTCAATGATGTTAATTTTTAATTATGTGACTAGCAACCCTGTACACCATCCAAGATTTTAACAAGTTCAGAAAAATCTCATTTCTGCTTGGAAATTATATATTTTTAAAACCCAACAATTTCTGAAGGATGAGTGAGATCCTTCTATCCTGAAAAGTAGAGTGAGAGAAACACAACACACAGTGAAGTTAAAGTGAAAAAGTAGATGTATAAGAGACTTACTGAACATCCAGATTGCAAAGCCTGGGTGGCTCTTCATTTCTATTCCACTTTAAATGAATAATAATGTGTGAAAACTGCACTAAGAAAATAGAATCTGTCTCTCATAAGCAATACTGGTGTTTTCAAACAACTCCACTGTTAACACATTCATTTGTATTGTACTGTATTGGTAATAGTCAAAATTTGTTATGAACTTGTGGTTATTGACTGAAGTGCATTGATAGCCTCATTGAATTCCTTTTGGACAAGCACATAATGCACTCAGCAACTATGGATCTCTGGCCATTAATGGAATTGTCTTCTAGTAGATTTGCAATTACATCTGGGTGAACACTGGTCTCCAGTGGTCCACAAGTAGATGTACATCTATCCATGTTTATTATGGTACAGATTGGAGGAATGCTACTTTGGAGAAATGATATTAAATCCCCGGAAGAATGTGTAACAGGTAGAAGTGCAGGACTCAAAGATGGAGACGGAGACACTGCTAAAGTTAGGAATTGTGTTGATAATCTTTTAATGAAACACAGCATCATGGCCAAAAAGAGAAGCAGATGCTTTATAGTAGTTTCTGCAGGTTCATTCTGGACATTCATAACAACACCAAAATTATAGCTTGTCAGCTTGGAGCAGGTCTTCAGATGTCTTTTGTGAAAATATGTTTTCTCCCACTCTTGCCTTGAAAAATTGCCTAAGTCAGGCCTTAAATGCCTTGGGTTGCATACAGTTTCCCATGACATTATGATGTTCAAGTTGTATGTGATGGCAGGTTGGATGAGATCAAATATGCCAGATGAACAAATTAATGCACTTCATTTTCCCACTAAAAACAAGTAAACGAACCCCACAACTTTATTTTATAGAGAAGAGCTGCACTTTGGCCAGCTACACACAGTTATAGCACTACCCAGGTACAAATGCAGCATTTCTAGAGCAGTTTTATGCAGCTTGGTTAGAACAAATAAAGGAATAAAATTTTGCACCCAACACTTCAAATACAGGGAGAGAAATGTTGCATTTTCTGTCTGTCTTCTATGGCAACCAGCAACAGAACAAGAGGACACAGTCTCAAGTTGTGCTGGGAGAAGTATAGGCTGGATGTTAGAAGGTAGTTCTTGACAGAGAGAGTGATTTGCCATTGGATTGGGCTGCCCAGGGAGGTGGTGGAGTCACCGTCCCTGGAGGTGTTCAAAAAAAGACTGGATGGGGCACTTAGTGCCATGGTCTAGTTGAGTGGATAGGGCTGGGTGATAGGTTGGACTGGATGATCTTGAAGTCTCTTCCAACCTGGTTAATTCTGTGATTCTATGATTCAGCAGCCACTTCACACTCAACACACAACATATCTGAACTGCTAGTAACCACTTTAGCACTGTCATCCTCATACTTTAGGACGCAAATGCCTAGGCTGAACTCCAAAATTAGATTGCTCAGCCTTTGAATGGCAAAAAAAACATCTAGAATTTTGTAAATGATACATCAAAATTACATACAGTAAGTAATTAATTTTGCAGTCCTTACTTAGCCAAGCAATATATATTCACAGCACCTTTACCAGAAAGTGAAGGCTTCAATATAAGATATAGTGCTAAACTAAACCTTACACAAACATTACTGACATGTACAGATGTACACTGTTTCAAGTGTTTACTGTATGTAATTCAAGCTAATGGCAAATTATTGGAGGCTAAGGGCAAGCATTACAAGAGGATTTTTCAGCTATTCAGAGCTGTGAATCAAAGGTGATGTATTGTTAAAATGAATGTCTCTACAGGAGGGCTGTGATTATGGAATTTGACGGCAATGAGCACTGCACTGAGTATAAACACCACCTTATCATGCCCTATTATTTTTAGAATGTTGCTTTGAAGACAGTATACTTAAGCAACTTTAATTCTATACTACAAAGCTCTATGTGAGAGAAAAAATTAACTACATAACTTTTTATAAAGAGTGTTTTCTATTTCTACCATCCATACAGCTGGGAAAAGAGGCACCTGTTCAGCTACACTCTGTAACGGTGTTCATCCTATCAGGTCATTTACAGATACCTCTGTGCAGGTGTTTAACAGATTACAGCTTGCTCTCCTAATAGAAAAAAACAATGCATCAAACAGCAAATAAAGTAAATATTTTTTTCACTCAGAACAGAGGATAAATGTTTTATAAAGTCCATCTCTGATTGATTGAAGCTTAGAAATGAGAACAAGTTCCAAATGCCTTCAAAATTCATGCATTAAATACTGGTGGCTGCATCACTTCTGTTCCATGGCCACATGCTCTAACTTAATCATTTCCTTTAGAAGACTAATTATCCAGAGATGGTAGCACTCACTACTTAAGCAACATCTGTCCCTACTCCCCAGATGAGATAGAATCATAGAATCAGTCAGGGTTGGAAGGGACCACAAGGATCATCTAGTTCAAACCCCCTTGCCATGGACAGGGACACCCTACCCTAGATCAGGCTGGCCAAGAGCTTCATCAAGCCTGCCCTTAAACACCTCCAGGGATGGGACCTCAACCACCTCCCTGGACAACCCATTCCAGGCTCTCAACACTCTCATGGGGAAGAACTTCCTTCTCATGTCTAGTCTGAATCTCCCCACCTCCAGATTTGCTCCATTCCCCCCAGTCCTGTCACTCCCTGATAGCCTAAAAAGTCCCTCCCCAGCTTTTTTGTAGGCCCCCTTCAGATATTGGAAGGCCACAAGAAGGTCACCTGGGAACCTCCTCTTCTCCAGACTGAACAGCCCCAACTCTTTCAGTCTGTGCTCATAGGAGAGGTGCTCCAGCCCTCTGATCATCCTCATGGCCCTTCTCTGGACACGCTCCAGCATATCCACATCCTTATGGCTCATAGTCATGTTTTCTCTATAGGCATGCTCTTCTAGCTTGGTTCATCCTTAAAATGCAATCATACCCATGGGACCAGTTAGGCCTAAGTTTGAGTGGTTCTTGATGAGAGGTGACTATTATCGCTAAGGTATTCCCATCTAGGATCCTCCCCTTCTGGTTTCGTAATTGTTACCATGACAATGTCAACACTTAAATCACCAGTACTGAACGTATGTGACATATGGCCCAGTTTGTATCTCTTGGAGTTGCTACCTAGACTGCTTTCAGATGCACTATTGCAGTTTGGATTACATTTCTTAGTTTTTCTTCAGAGTCACAGAAGCTTGAGATAGAGGATGGGAATAAGGCAGGCCTTATGGCATAGGGAGGGCAGAAACATACTGCCCAGTTCTTTGGGCAACAGAACAAAACAGCTTTAAAAGCCAGCCCCAAGACCACCGTTAAAAGAGACTGATGCCATGAGCAGAAGTAAGTAATTCTTGTGATATGTCTCTGGCACATCAAGAAAGGGAAGCATACTTCACTGCGATAGCCGGGAATCATCTGTGTATGGCAAACACAATTACAGCAGAGTTAAACAAGGAGGCATATCTCTGACAATGGAAATCAAAACCTTTAGTATTGTAACACATTTCATAGATTCATAGAATCATAGAATCAGTCAGGGTTGGAAGGGACCACAGGGATCATCTAGTTCCAACCCCCCCTGCCATGAGCAGGGACACCCTACCCTGGATCAGGCTGGCCAAGAGCTTCATCCAGCCTGCCCTTAAACACCTCCAGGGATGGGGCTCCAACCACCTCTCTGGACAACCCATTCCAGGGTCCCAGCACTCTCATGGTGAAGAACTTCCTCCTCATGTCCAGTCTGAACCTACCCACCTCCAGCTTTTGCTCCATTTAACATTACGATACACTCCTAGTGCTAATTTACTTTAAGAATAACTATTTCGTAAGCACAGTCATATTTTTAATCAAAGCCTTTTAAAGTCTTTTAAAACATCTTTGCAGTAGTTAAAGAAATATCACATTTAAAGGTATATTTCTAATTACATTCTGTCAGAACATCAGCTGGAAACTCTACCAGCAGTATTTTTATAGCAAAAGATGCAACTTTTTACATCAGGGAAGGTTATCTGCTGTCTCCTGATTATCATGATCAAATATCATTCAAAAATATGGTCAGAAGACATGACATAGAAAACTGGGGTGCAAAAATTGGGAATGAGTTTATGAAATCTTTGAGACTGCAGAACAGGACTGGGAATTTCACTGGAAGAACTGAATTACTTCAAGGACTGAAGCAGTACAAACAGGATAGAATCTAGAATTTCTTAGGTCAGTTTCATGAATATGACAGCAAAAATCGTCACTATAAATTGGGCACTGGCCAGCTCTACATGGAGGAGAAATTTCTGGATGGTTCAGTCAAATTCAGGGTTAGCATGAGTCCCCAAAGAGAGGCAGCTATGGTAAATAAGCACATTTCAAAAACACATGGGGTATTTCCAGGAGCGAGGGATGTGTTGGTCGTACGACATTGGAACACTGTGTAAAATTTAGGTCATCCCTTTCAAGGGCAGACACAGCTGTGCTCCATATGGGGGACATCCACAACCACAGTCCTGTCGCATGGGCCCTGAGCATGTGCCTGGACTCCCATGTTTGTGTCTGGGAAATCCCATGCCATGCTCCACAAGAGCAGGAAATCCAGCCTGTGGGAAATGTGAAAGACACAGATGGCCAGAGAGTGCACAATCCGCCCAGTGCTCTCTGGTTGCACTGGGCTCGCTGAGATGGGTTGACTCTATGCAGTGTTGGCTGATACAACAGAGACGCTCCAGAGCTACTGTACATAAACCTTTCGTTTGTCCTTTGAATTTCAGGTTGATCCAAGCTGTATTCACAGCACTGATCAAATAACATAGCACATGTAGGGCACACCCAGCATGTCCCTGACATGCTACACTCATTGCCCAGGTGTTCAGCTGTCAAGCTGCATCTGTGTTTGTCTGTGACTCCCAGACATCGACCAGACTAATGAGAATGATTGTGCTGAAACAGTGACCATATGCAGTGCCAAGCAGTACTAATGCAAGGCAAAAGAAGAGAGGGTAGAGCCATCTCTTGTTCTCCAATTAATCCTCTTCCTATATGATGCAGGAAAATGGACTTGACATGAAACAGGTGCAGAAGACTGCTTCTAGGAGGATCAGAGAAATGGAAAATTCATCTCATGAGAAGAGACTGTGAGCACATCTGAATAAACAGGTGCAGATCAATATGAGCCTCAGCTGGCCTCGTACCGGCCCAGAATCCATATAGATTGAATTAGCACTGTGCTAATGAAGTCTCCAGCAGAACTCACCAGCTCAGGCTTAGCATAACAGTGCCATAGCCCTGTCAGCACCAGGAGAGGGCCAATTTGCATCCCAGCTCACTCATATCATTATCAGAGAGATCCTGAATCTGTCTGTCCCAATCCATGCCAATATGCCCCACAAGAGTTTGGCTTGTTAGCCCCAGTGGAGCAGTGCCCGTGGGGATAGACAGCCCTCAATGATCTTAGAGGTCTTTTTCAATCGAAATGATTCTGTGATTCTTTAACACAGAGAGAAAGTGGAGGCAGAAAAACTGCTTCAGACAATGAAGAGACAATTTGCTCATTGGCACGCAAACAAATGGTGTAAAGCCACCATAGATACATTTAAGCTGGAAACATGAGTAATTCTAGCCACTGTGTAGGTAAGACTCTCACAAGCAATGACGGGGGAGGGGGGCTTGTAACTAATTTTAAGGTGATGTTTGATATTTCTGAACAGATCTCTGTTACACAGAGATGTCTGAATTTCTCCTAGTTGCCCTGTAAGATCCCATCCAAAAAAATCTCCATTAACTGTGAACAGCAAACTGAAATCAGAAATTTAATTAAAAGCAGCACTTGTGAGCTGACTGCTGGCAGGCATTCTGCTAGTAAAAAGTGACAGCTGCCTCACTGGCAGCGCAATGTCAGCGACTGCAAAGGAAGCCCAGCAAAAGGCACGGGCCACCACTGCCTGAGGACCACCCCACTCTGAAGGTGATATTTGTAAGAAAGGCTTCAAAGCCTCTCGTCTGTGCTTTCCTCAGCTAAGATGCTTCACCCCTACTTTAATTTATATTTTGCTGCTGTCTTCCATTTTTTTTGGCTCAGTAGGAGCATAATGCCAATTAAAATTAGTTAAGAAAGAAAATGTCAGGGTTTTTTTTTCCAAATACAAGATAATTGTTCTTTAAAAAAATACAGTTCCCTAATTATCTAGTAAATCCAGAGTTTGTTTGCAATAAATATGAATTTCGAATCTCTTTCTCCTTTCTACTAGTGGGCTTCGATCCATTTTAATTTGCATATGTGTTCTCCATCTTGTATATGATTCTCATTTTAAAAAGGGATTATTACTACCTTTTTAAAGCACCATTTTTCTTTTTGTGAGAAATTCAAACTTGGTTTCAGGTAAGAACTATTAGCAAGAGATTAGTACTCTCACAAAATCCATGTTATTAAAATGCCAGAAATAAAAGTACAGTTGCATTCCAGGCAGTAGGTTTGCACATATATTAATACTCAAAGGCAATCCCTGGCCCTTAAATTAAGCTTCATAGAGGATAGTGGACTGCTCCAGGTATCCACAATAATTCACACATTGAGAAGAGTAATTTCAAACCTGTATATAATATCTAAGTTTAAAGTAACGATTTAATCTTAGGTTGGTTGTCTGCTGGAACTTCAGGTGGGAATGATGGGCCTTATGAAATGACGAGCTCTATCGCATAGCTATGCTTGTCACAACTTTTCCTTGTGAAATGGGTGTATTGCTTAGTCTAAGAATAACTTTTAAAATTACAGAATGTAAGAGCTGCTGAGCAGCTAAAAATAAAAAGTCATAGGAGGACGCACTCTTAGGCATAAACATTGAGACCCTTTGAATTGACTTGAGCTGTGGATCTGACCTAAACACTTTGGGTCAGATCCTGATCCCAGTGAATTCAAAATGATTTGTGGTGAGAATGAATGCTTCTCCTCTTATTTCTGTTTCCCTGCTAATGAGTATCAGATATAACATTGCAAGACTATTCTGTAAACAAAGTGCAAAATTAATCATTTTCAGAGGAACATTTTACTGACAGTAGACTCTGTAGGGAAAGCATTAAGCCTAAGTAAATAAACAAAGAAGGTAAATAACAGTACACAGAGAAAGTGAAAAGATCTTCAGAAGGCAGCAGTTTTAAAACTAGTGGATATATGGTGAAAGCAAAATATACTGCTTATGGGGAAAATTCAATGATTGAGTTAAATGCTGAGTAATTTCATTTGAGCATTAAATTATTTGCAGTTTCCTGCAATAAAAGGAAAAAAATAGAACATAAATTCATGCCTCGTAATGCCAAAGATCTTTTCTCCAGCCAAGAGTACAGAAGCTAGCAGGTTTGCACAATTTTATGTCAATTAAAATATTCCATATAAACAATACATAGTTGTCCAAAGTAACTGACTTCCACTTCCAGTTCTTTCTGGGCAAAGTTTGAGAAATAAATACTTTACTGCAATATAAAATAAGCAAATTGCATCTGCTTTGGAACAAACGAAGGATTACTTGCAGTTCAGATACATAAAAACCTTTTTATCTGGCTGCAGAGGCCTGTAATTAGGATATGTTAAACCTGTCCAGAAATTTCTTTCTACTATTGATAAACAAGCCACACATTAAATTAGGAGATTAGATGTGTATTGCTTCCAGTTCTTGTGTATGTTTGTCATTAATCCAAAAGGACATTGCCAAACCCTAACCACAGAAATACTAAAAATAAATACCAAAAGGCTGGGAAGAGAAATCCTGAGGTCACAAAAAGAAGGTAACTTCAAGGGAGTATCCTGGAAATTAAGATTATAAATCATCATGGGCTGAAAGAAACAAATTTCAGCAATTGCATAATGCTATTTTACACAGCTAAAAATAATGAGTAGTGGGGCAAATGCCAGGAAAAAAAAATCACTGGAAAACTTCACAAACATTTATGTTCAAGGAAAAGGCTTGAAAGAAGTGCGTTATTTGATGAGAGTGCAAGTGTGTGGCAGTAGTGCCTTCTAGCATCCTGCCTGGCATGTCAGTTGCTTCAAACAGGTCTGTCATGCTTAAAGCGATCATTTACACAAAACCAGACCATACTCTGTATGTAATATATATTTTAGTGATGTTGGGGATAAAAGGTCAGTAGACTAATCATCTCCATTTTATATTCAAAAGTGGTCTGACACTCCTGCCTGTCTGGGTAGAGTAAACTCCTCCATTCTTGCTGAAGTATTTGTTCCTCCGCTCTACGGCTTATTCAAAACCGTTAAACCACCGCTGGGTAAAACCATTATATTGTAGAAAATGAGGGTCACCCTGAAAAAGATTATCCGAGACATGATCCCTAAAGATTTTTCATGAATAAATGTTTTTTAAAATGCTATTTTTCCAGCCTTCCCTTCTGAGTCTGTTACAGATTGAAAATTCAAATGTGTATATCGGTTCAGGCAGGACACATGCAATCACCTGAAAACCTGAGAATTATTCAATCATATTATTTTCAAATGCTTTATATTTTACTGCGCTTGCTAAGGAAAGCGAGGCCACAAAAACTGTAGCCTGAGCCTTCGCCTCTCCTTTTGTCTGTTATCGTGCCGCATGGCTTGGGCAAAATGCTGAGCACAAGGAAGGCACCGGGAGTTTTGCCACCCATCACTACAGCTGTCACACCACAAACCTCAGGGCCCTGCGAATTAGCCTGTGACAAAGGCTGTCAGGCAGCAGGCAGACTTCTCCATGGCAAGGGAGCTCAAAGGAGTGGTGTTTCTTTTACCTCAATAAAGGCTGGACCTGATCTGTCAATTACAAGTATCCCCTTTTGAGAAAATGGCACCCTTGCCGCGCTGCCATTTGAAAGATTGCAAACTAACCTCAGTTATCAGCCTGCTGCTCTCCTCTTTCTAAACAGTGTTGGTTTATTGAAATTTGGTGTCACGTGCCAAAACCTGCTCTGTTATAAAGCACTGCATGGGGTGACTTCTGTTGCAATCTTCTTAGAGGAGATTTCGATTCAAACAAATTGCATCTCCTCTTCTTCCTCTGCACTACACCTGAAACTGGTATGAACAAAGACAATGGAAGAAGTATTTTCTCTTTCTGTCAAGGACTTCATCTGTATTCAATGTGTATAATGGTGCCACTTAAGTATAACTCTATGGGGTTCCACTTCTGGACTAGACTGTTGTCTTTGCTGCAAAGCAAACCGTTTAGATGACTATAATTATACCCTGCTACCAGGGGGTCCAGCCTGAGCTCTTCAGCCACAGCAGCTTTTGAGCACTTTCCTTGATGGGTAGCAAAGATGCATTCAGCACAGAGCTTTACAGTTAATGTAATTTCCTACTACTGAAGGAAGTGTGTTAGCAGCTACTGCTGCAGTAGACACTCCCAGCTCACTCTCAAAGCCAGCTGTGCACCCCATTAAGCTACACTGCTCAGCAGGGTGTCATAACATCCACTGACACCTCCTGTACATCTCCTATACTCTTCCACTACACAAAAGAGTTAAGACTACATACATTTTCCTTGCAATGAGCTTGTTCAGGAAATTTCTGCTCTTTACACACTCTTAATACACAGTTCCACCCACAGGCAGTTTGATAGCAATATACAGACTGGTGGGGCAGTCCTGTTATCCCTGCCCTGGCTGCATGCTGTGGCCATTTCTCTTGTGCCTTCATTGCATTGAAAGTGTGATCATTACCTTTTGTCATAAGTCAGTTAAGGGAACTAATCTGTCATTTTTCTAAAGCCAAGTTTTTTTGTCTCCTTACTCCCCAAACCAGGTGCCTGCAGGACCACACAAAACACAGTGCAAGCAGAAGTAAGGAAGGATTAATGGAACGGAAAGTCGCCTTTTGGTATTCATTAAGTTGCATGGTAAATTGCATAATGTTTTAGGGGTCCTAAAGTAAACCCAGGCACTAAATCATCTGAGTATTAGGGGGAAAAAAAAAAAAAAAGTTCTTTATTCCAGAACCTTTTGGTTATTTACTTTCTACCTCAGGCTGCTAGCACTACAGGGGCACTAGAGTATGGAGTCTAGTGCATGAACACATCAGGGAAACTCTACCCTTGGGCAAGCTGGAGACCTTTGGTATGTGGCTCAACGACTCTAGAAAACGTTGGTTTCAGCTTACTCATGGTGAGACCTGAGTGTTGCACCAACAGCTGTGGAATCAGTCCTCCCACCAAACTGAAGAATTCCTTTCCAGTTCAACCCAGGCTCAGCAAGAAGGACGGGGGTACGGAAGAAATAAATTTTGGAATCTTCAGTATCACATATTGAATCCTTGTCATGTAGTTAAAGCTCAGAATGCTAGGGTGGGGAAGAAGAGTCAAAGTCTATGGCTCCACTAGTGATTTTACAGACCAGTCTGTGGCACAGCACTTTTTTTTCTTTCAATTCTCAAAGCTGCTCAAAGCATTGGCTATGTGTTTGATTTTGTGTGTTTTTTTCTGAGTCATATATATATTTAAGAGGGGAAAAAAAACCACCAAAAACCAAACACCACCACCAAGAAGGAGGGAGGAAAAGAAAAACAGGTGTCATCTGAAAGTGGTGAAAGATTAAGAGGGACGTAGGTCCACAGACAGCCAGACCCATGCACAGACTCCAGCTTATGTTAACTTTTTTCCAGAGATGTCACTAAGAGCAAACAACTGCAAATGCAGTTTATCCACCTCCTATTTCAGCTATAAAACATTTACTCACTTCTTACAGATACCAGACAGCTGAGTAATTCACCACTGCACTACTGCACCTCTCTGTAGCCACTGGGTAGCTGCTTACATGAAAAGAAATTGTCCAGCATCTATTTCAGAGGTGGATCCAAACTTCAGTGAAGTCTTTCTTGTTTTCTTCACATAAAGTTCTAATGCATTAATGACATGTAGCTTAGATGACATGGGAGGTGGAACTCTTCCAGAATACATTTATTTTCCTGTCAGAAAGCATTGCGTGCCTTTGCACAGGAAATTATAAAATAGCAAATAAACATGCAAATATACCATTTCAACACATCCTCTACATCAAAGCAGACCTGATGTTTTTAATTTCAGCTTTTTGAGGTTTTGCTGAATTTGTTTTGTAGCTCCTGCTTATGAAAAGAACTTTATAAGAGTAATAAATTGCATTTATCAAATTAAGAAAAACTACAACTATAAAGTTGTTGAAGACGGAAATAGTGTGAACCTTGTATGTGCACTTGTGTGGGGACACACACACAAACATATATATTTAAGCTAGTAACTGCTGAACCACAGACCACATGCAGAAGAGTACAAACCACCCGTAACCAGATGTGCCACTGTAAATGCCATATTTTAGGATATATTCCATGAAATCCTCAGTGAACAGGAAGACATAAGTTTCCACGCTATTACTAGCAGTAATATGGGTTCCTAGAAAGACTGAATACCTTCATGCACCTCAAAATAATCCAAGATCTAGCTGGGAGGTATGGCCCTTGTGAAGTAGAGAGAAGGTTTACCGGAGTGAAAACACATGACTTTGAAAGCCGTCCAGCATAACACAGAAGTGAGAGCAGCAATGACACGTCACTTCAAACCTCCAGAGAGCCAAAGGGCTGAAGAAGGAATTCCACCCTTTCCCACGGGGTTTTGTATAAATACACAAGCTCTGTACTTCAACTGAATGCATCAGTACATGGCTTGTAGAACCACGCAAAGCCACCATTTTGGTATGAAATGGCAGCCTCGAGTTACACTTGAATTTTCATATGGTAGGAAAGTGTAGCAGTGGACTGTTGAAGCAAAATGCTTTCGTTCTATGCTCTATTCGCAGCTGAATAAGAAACCTTAACTCTGAAGTTTCCTTTAAATTACAAAAATAAAGGTGCTTTTTTTTCAGGGAATAGGGGAAAAGTAATTTCCAAAGGCTCTATCCAGCTACAAATACACTATATAAGACCAAATACCTTTTTTTTTTTTGCCTTGGAATATCTCTCACTGATCTAGTAGAGCAAAGTTTGTTGATATTCAGGGTTGCAAACTCATCTGTTTACTCAGGCTTTTGTCTGTCAGCAGAGTTTGAAGAGGTCGCTTTGAGAGATCAATTTTTTTTCCTGGGGGTTTCTTCAGAGCTACCACAATTTGTTATTGCGTCTGTTTAGAGGCTTTAATTTGTGGTTTTCAAGATTGCATAACTGTACAGAGAGGTGGTGAGAGGCCCACATGAAGAGTTCAAAATAAGTTTGACAATAAATATCCACTCAGTAATTTTCCCTGGACTGAGCATCACAGAATGCCAAAGAGGTTATTAGTCAGGCTAGTCCATTAGCATGGTTTTATGAGGACTGGAACATACTCTTCCATTCAGATACTCAAATTGTGAATTCCCTTCACTTGTTGACACCAGCTTAAGATGATGCACCAAGAGGGCTGCAAACCAGGTGCCTCATTAGATTGCTCTAAGACATCAGACTGGGAACCAGATAAGGAAAAAGTAAAATGAGATTTCAATTTTGCCTTTTATTCAGAGTTCCCACAGTAAGTCACATAAAAGTGAAGTAAGTTGCCTAGACTGCCATGAGGAGGGTGAATGTTAATTTTTCCACTTTGCAGATGTTAAACAGCAGGCAATACAGACACACAGAGTCACATGTGACAAGTGCAGGGTGCACCCAGGGAGAGCTGTACCCAGGGACTCGTCATTGGCCACAAGCAGAAAGAAGGTGCTCAGGACTCACACTGAACGCTGGGGTCATGTGTCCCCAAAGTCAGCTCAATAGGCGGTTGGGTAAGCAGCAGTTGTATCAGCAGCTCAGAGATGTACAAGTTGCATTTGTGTAGCAGAGGGCAGTGTTCATCATTTTGAACTAATACTCCTTTTGTGAAGAAGCTGGTAAGGAAATTGCAGGTACTCTGCAAGCTAGGAACCCTGTGTCAGTGGAATGGCAAGGCTGTGAAGACGGCTGCTGAAAAGGGCTGTGTCTATCCACCAAAGTAGATTTAAGCTCTGTACCTCTGGGAAAGGTCTCCATCTAGTCTGGCAAGAAGGAATTTAAAGGCCATAAATTCCTTCTGACTTGGTAGAGACTGAAGGTGTCGTCTCTGCACAGTGCAAGCACTTTGCTGCTGGTACTCAACCCACTCAAAACCAGCCCTTGCAAGTCTGCTCTGTGGACAGCATATAGGATAAGCACCTGACCATGTCCATGAGATGGCATTTCAGCCATCTGTTTAAGGGCTTCGCTATACTTTCTCAAACAAAAAGCTCGTGTTTATACTTCACTCGACAGCAGGGAAAAGTATACTGCTGGCTGCTCATGGGCGCCCATAAAGGAGTGTGTGCTCTGACAGAGCTCCAGTGAAAAAGGGCATGTCGCGGGAAGCAACACCTTCCTGCCGCCTCCACCGTGTCTGCCCGTCATGGCACACCCCGCGGCACCCGGCCGGGCCCCAGCCCCGAGATCAGGGCTGAGCTGGCAGGAGAGGCCGGGCATCGCATGCCCTGCAGACCCCAGGTATATATCCAGAGCGAGACGTGATGATCTTCCCCGAAGATGCCTGGGCTGTTCCGACACGGTCAGCGTCGAGCGTGGCTGAAGGCTGCCTCCACAGAGCGGCTGAGTCCCGCCTTCACACTTCGGCGCACACCCTTTGCCTTCGGGCCAGCCCTTCTCCCCGCGACTCTCCGCGGTGGCCCCCACTCCCGAGGGGCCGAGGGGGAAGACCAGTGACCCCACACCCGTCAGGGAAAGACTCGCCGCCGGGCAAAGGCCGCACCCTCCGACTTGGGACCGAAAAGGCAGCGCGGGCGCGGGTACCCTCGGGCAGGGCTGGCAGGCCCCCGCGGCTCCCCTCCCTAAGCCGCCGCCTCGGCGGCTTCTCGGGCAACAGCTACCCCTAGCGGCGGCAGCGCCGCCCCGCGCCCCTCCTCCGCCGCGGGGCAGCGCCCGTCAGGGCCCGCACCCACCTGGCACCCCCTGCGGCGGAGCTCGCCGCCTCCGCTGGGGCCAGGGCAGCCCTCCACGAGATGAGGGTCTGCTTGCAAGCTGGGGCAGCGGCCGCCTCCCGTCCCGCCACCGCGGTGGGAGAATGTGGGCGAGGCGCGTCCGCGGGCTCGAGCCTCGGGTGCCCCACCGTGCCGGGGCGTGTGCGGGGGCCGGAGGTCGTGCCCAGGACGACTGGGCTGGCGGGCCGGAGAGGGAGAGAGAGAGAGGTACAAGGAGGGATGCGGCGCAGGCGGCTCATCCCTGTCACCTGCAGGCGCTGCCGGGACGGCCCCGGCCCCCGCTGCCGTTCTGCCGCGGCGCTGGCCCCACGCTCTCATAAGCTCGTGGGGAGCCGGGCCGGGCCGGGTTGAAGCGGGGCGAGGGTCGGTCTGCGCCTGTTGCATTGTCCTTGGCGGGGCTGTTTGCGAGCGCCTGCCGCTATCTGCGGCCGTGGACCCCGGCAGTGCCCTATCTCGGACTCTCTGCTGGTGCCTGATAGCAGCAGCTCCCTGCTTCGTTGCACGTCTCTTGCAGCTCCCGCCGGGGCTCTCTCCCCTTTTGTCTGTGTATTTTTAGGTCATTAGAGTGGAGGGGTAGGTAATCCCCAGGCTCAAGTTCCAGAGGGGCGGGTTCTGGCCGGAGGTGGAGTCACTTTTCATTTAAATCCCTGACTATAAAATGGGCTTAAAGAGAAGCGGGATCTCAGCCGTGCTGCACAGACCCCAGCAAGGAGGGTGCGTGGAGACCCTTAGGCAGCCAGCGCCCTGCAGCATAAGCCGCTGCGATGCTCCACTCCCTTGGCGTTCACACCTTGCAACTGCTCACCCAGGCGGCCGCCTGCATCCTCCTCTTCCCCCGCTTCCTGCTCACCGCCGTGATGCTCTGGCTTCTGGATTTTCTGTGCATTAGGAAGAAGATGCTGATGATGCCCACGGCTGAGGAGGTGGCCAGCGCCAGCGAAGGGCTGCCCCCCGACGACCCCCCTGTCTGCGTGTCCGACTCCAACCGCATGTTCACGCTGGAGTCGCTGAAAGCCGTGTGGCACGGGCAGAAGCTAGACTTCTTCAAGTCGGCGCACGTGGGCTCCTTAGCCCCCAACCCCGAGGTGATCCAGCTGGACGGGCAGAAGAAGCTCCGCATCCTAGACTTCGCCCGCGGCAAAAGACCCCTCATCCTCAACTTCGGCAGCTGCACCTGACCCCCGTTCATGGCCCGTCTGAGGTCCTTCCAGCGCCTAGCCGCGCACTTCGTGGACATTGCCGACTTCCTGCTGGTGTACATCGAAGAAGCACACCCCTCCGACGGCTGGGTCAGCTCAGATGCAGCCTACAACATCCCCAAACACCAGTGCCTCCAGGACAGGCTGCGGGCAGCTCAGCTGATGAGGGAAGGGGCGCCCGATTGCCCCCTGGCCGTGGACACCATGGACAATGCTTCCAGCGCCGCCTACGGTGCTTACTTCGAGAGGCTCTACATCATCCAGGAAGAGAAGGTGATGTACCAGGGAGGCAGAGGACCAGAGGGCTACAAGATCTCAGAGCTGAGGAGCTGGCTAGACCAGTATAAAACTCGTCTCCAGAGCCCCAGCACGGTGGTCATTCAAGTGTAAAAAGGACCTGGCAAGAAGTGCAGTGGTGGGGAGGCGAGCGGAGGGCGGGAGGAGAGGTGGGGAGTGAGAAAGTTCTGCGGTGCGAATGGCAGGAGTTGTCTTCACCCGGGGACACTCAAAGTAGGCTGCTGTGCGAGCGTTCGAGCAAGATGTGCCATAGTCCTTTCTCTATTCAAATCATGTTGATTTGCCAGCCACGCTCTGTCAATACTGTATTTCCATTTTGTGTTCTGTAAATAACTCTTTTCCTTCCTTCCTTCCTTCCTTCCTTCCTTCCTTCCTTTCTTCCTTCTTTTTATTTTTTTTCTTTTTATTTGAGAAGCGTTTACTATTTTCTAAGGAGGCTCTTTTCCTACGGGATCTGTTCCCAGCTGCGTGTGTGCGCGGGTGTGTGTCTGAAAAGTTGTGTACAAGTGCTCCGTGCTGCCTAGCAAGTGCTAACTGGGATTTCTAGTATTTCTTTGTGATGACCGATTTTGAAATGGGTTTGTCTAATGCCAGGAAATCGCGTCTGATGTTGTCAAGTACTAGAACTGCCAATAGCCAGAGCTGAACGGAATGTCCT
>WAAF01004059.1:890828-917678 GCA_013400475.1 Tricholaema leucomelas | reverse complement strand
GTTTGTAAGACGTTCTGCACCTTTTTTTTTTTCCTTTTTTAAAATAATTTTTTTAAATAATAAAGGTTGAGTAAATACACATCTAACCTTGACTGTGTCTCTGTCTTCAGACCGCTACATACACTTTCCCTTTTGCCGCGCTCCAATACCCTTCCGTCGGCGCGGAGGGGAAGGCGCAGCGGCAGGCGGGAGAGGATGCGCTGCTGGGGACTCGGGGGCGGCGAGCCGCTGCCGCGCCCGGCTGCGGGCACTCGCTCGGATGCGGCAGGAACGAGCACCGCCCGCGACCCAGAGGAGAACTGCGGGGTATAGGGCTTCCCCAGTGAGAAATTCAAACCCTGGGGGCTCCTGGGGTCCTAGAGACCGATGCGGCTACTGTGAAGTCCTTCACTGACCCTGGCGAGCCTCCCCCAGGACTGATCCCTGTGAGGGCGAAGGTGCGGGGCTGGTCAGAGGCCGTGCAAGCAAGTGAATCTCGGTCAAAACAGTAGGCGTGTGAAAGCTGTCCCGGCCGAGAGAGCCACACAGCTGAGGATGCCCAGTCGCGGGGGCCCAGGAGATGTCGGAGACGGTCCGGGGGCAGTGTCACGCGCACCTGCGGCTGGGCAGGAAGAACGGCGCCAGCGCGGCGGTGCGAGAGGCAGCTGCCCTCCCCGCGAGCCTGCGTTTCGAAAGATATGGGGTGCTGGACATGGGTGCCGGAGCTGGCGACCTCGGAGCCCGGCAGGTTAAGCTGAGCATCCTGCAAGCTGCAGGAGCCGCGAAGAGTCTCCCAGAAACAACGAGTCTCTAAGCACCAGCCGCTGCACCCCTCTCCATGGGACAGCAATGTGCCCTTGTGGCCAAGAGGGTAAATGATATCCTGGGATACATCGATAAAAAAATGTGTCCAGCAGGTCTAGGGACGTTCTTCTCCCTTTATACTGTGCCATGGTAAGACCACACCAGTAGTATTGCGTCCATTTTTGGGCTCCCCAATTGAAGAGAGACAGGGATCTGCTTGAGAGACTCTCCAATGGAGAGTCACGAGGATGATTAGGGGGCTTGACCACCTCCCCTATGAAGACAGATTGTGAGACCCGGAGCTGTCTAGCCTTGAGAAGAGAATACTGAAGGGGGATCTGATCAATGTCTATGAATGTCTGAGGGGTGGGTGTCAAGTGGGTGTGGTCAATCTTCTCGGTGGTGCACAATAATAAGACAGGGAACAATGGATGCAAACTTGAACATAGAAGGTTTCACCTCAACATGAGGAGAAACTTCTTTACAGTGAATGTGATGGAGCACCGGAGCACGCTGGCTGCCCAGAGAGGTTGTGGAGTCGTCTTCTCTGAAGACTTTGAAAACCCTCCTGAATGCATTTCTGTACCGACTACCCTAAATGATCCTGCTTTTGACAAGGCGGTTGAACTCGATGGTTTCTGAAGGTCCCTTCCAATCTCTAACATCCCGGAAAGCCTCCTTGCCCTTGACTGCAGCGGGACGAGGCGCCCGGGCTGTTCAGCCTCTGAGTTTTGGGGAGGGGTGAAAGTAAGGCAGGCCGGGGACACCGATCTCTGCAGTACTGTGAGTCGCGCCCGCAGTGCTAATAAACCTGCGGAAATCTGTTTGCAAGGGCGCTAGAGCCCCTGTCTTGTCCATGACAATGTTCCTCTGACCCTGCAACGTCCTTGTCCCTCAACATTCACTTGCTGGGTTAACTAGCGTAGCCACTCCTGCCACCACCCCACAAGACCGGGAGGTCTCTCACAGCTAAAAAGAGGCGGCTTCGACCTCGCTTCCCGGCCTCCTGTACTCCCACAGTTCTTGCCCCTAGAAATCGGATTACTTTGAGGCGTCAAAAGATCTGGCTCAGGTGGCCGCCTAGGCTCCCCGACTCGTCTGAGCCATGCAGCCGGCTGTGCCGGGCCCCCAGCACTCTCAGACCTTCACCTTCTGCCGATCCCATCAGCGGACGCCCCCGGCGACGGGCTCAGGGCTGCATTGGCTCCGCCCGGCTCGGGTACCCCCGGTGGTACTGGGGCGACGGGGAGTGGGCTTGCTTCCCCGAGCTGCGCGTTGGGCGCTAAGAGCAGAGCCCTCGGAGAAGCCCCGGGGAGAAACCTCCGCGGCAATCCCAGTCAGGGCAGGCTGTGGAGGAGCATCGCTCCGCTCTCCACAGCGTGGGCACCGCCCTCCCAGGCACGGTAAAGGTGTCAGTGCCTGAGCCACTCCCAGCTGCCATCCGTGTATCGGCTTCCTCCTACGCGGGACGGACAAGCAACCTTCTCTGATACCAGACTTCCAAGCATCAGCATTCCCGGCTGCCTCTTGCCTGAGGACGGTGACGCCCCGCTCCCTTTGAACGTTTTTCCCAGCACGGAAGAAACAGAAATCATGTTGGCATCGCCAGAAAGAGGGGAGAGAAGGGGAAGCAGAAGCCCACACCGGGCTCCAGGCAGCAGGTGAAGGTGCTGCTCTTCTCCGGGCCTAGGCGGAGGGAGCCTGCCGGGGCAGCACACCTTTACCGTCCCACTGCCCACTGCCCCCTGCCTCCGGGAGCCTCCGATTCCCTGCCCTCGCAGATACCGCCCAAGCCCCACGTGTCGATAGCAAAGGCAGAAGAGCTCCTGCAAACGCACTCAGCGGGTCTTCTCAGGAGGCCGCCACGAAGGACCTTCTCACGTAGCCTCAGGGGAAGAGCGGTGGGTGCCCCCGCCCCACGCCGGGCAGAGCTGGATCACTCGGCAGCGCTCGTCTCGGCTCCCCCGAGGCGTGTGAAGGCCCGGAGCTGATGCTCGGCTCACCAGCACTCACCTGGAGGGTATCAGAGACCGTGCGGCCCCGCACCCACCCCCGAAGCCCCACCGGGTTAGCCGAGGTCGGGACGGGCTGCAAGGGTAGCCTCCAGTTACGCGATTACTTTTCCCCCTCTCACACACACGCATCTTAGTTTTCCTTACTTTACAACAAAGCCCTCTCATGCTTTCTCACTTCGTTATCTCTTTTTTTTCTTATCCTCTTATGTCACGCTTTAGTTCTAATCCGAAATAACGGGCAACCCCCAGGCACGCCCCCCATTCCCCTCCCCGGACCGGCCCCCAGGGCATTTTCCGGTCATATGGACAGAAATGACCACTGTCCTTACTCGGGTTTTAACAATCACAGAAACAGCCTCGTATTTACTTTCTGCTACTAGAAGATTTTTGGCCAAAGGCTATAGGAGGTCAGGATGTACCCTCCTTTTCCTAAATAAGTCAGCTTTCGAAAGCTGCATTCCTCCTTTAAAATGAACACAGAGCTCTTATTTATCATTTTCTCTTTAATTAGCAACAGCAGAAAAAAAAAATGCTGTGAATGCTCAGAATCCCTGAAAATAATCACACTTTTACTTTGCACAAATCAAAGTGATCTGATTCTTTTATATTCTTTGCTTAAATTGTAAGTCTGCTTCCCACTGGACTTTCTCAAGGACACTTGTTTAGCCCAGACGAGAACAATATGCTTTACATTTAAAGAGCCAGGGGTGTCAGGAGCCTGTCCGGCTGATACAGAGTATTGAGAAATGTCCTATCTCAAAAGCACATTTTTACTGCTTTCCACCCCTTTAGTGCCTGACAAACGGAAGTCGGAGAGCAGCGGAGAGGTTTATCAAAGAGACATCTGAGTGGTGACTACGCGTTCTGTCAATATTTAATTGAATTATATCCTCAGCTTAATTACATACAGTCCTCTAGCTGGGAGGGAAAAGAACGAAGGAAGTTGTGGTGTGGTCAGAGGGGGATCTCAGGACACGGTTCCAGTCATTTAAAATGTGATGTAACTTTGCAATCTGGTGAATTCTGAGGCACAAATAGGGAAATACAAACAAACCCAACTACTAAAATATTATTTGTTTTACAGCAGGGAGACAGCAAAAGCACTTGCTTTCATTAGTTGCTTTCATTCCTACTTTCTGCTGGGGACTTAAAGGTGTCTTTCAAAGAGCTGATCTGAGGTCTTACACATTTGATCTGCAAGTTACATGTCACAATATGGCATTGTTCACCACATACTGAGTACAATTGGTGTTTCTGATGTATGAAATAAAAATTAAAATCAGTCTAACAAGGCATCATACATCAAACACTAATCCAGAAATGACGCATTCAAAGAATCTTGCGAGCAAGTTCTTACTCTGACACTAATTTTTCTGTACTTCTTCCAGTCATAAGGCAGATCATCATATCATTATTAATTTATTATTTACTAAGAGCTGTTAGAGTGCTCTTTTGGTACACAAATGCAAGAAAACAAAGGGCTTGATTCAGTTCCCAGACAAGTTTTGTACTGGTGCAACTCTGATGACACGGGTGTAGTCACTTCAGAACCACCTGGGTGTAATTATGATCAAAATCTGGGCTATTGCACTTCCTTTGCTTTTCTAATGGCTCAAAACCTCTATTTTTCTACAGCCTGATGCGGAAGACAGACAGCTGTTTGAATACAGAGCTTGAAAATCAGTCTCAAGTTCCTCCTTACTGATGGTGCCAGTGTCCTAAATCCTGCCAGAACTCAGCCATGTCAGCACATTTCCTCACCATCCTGCACCCTCCCCTACAGCCCAAGAATTGTAAACCTCACCAATATACGTTCCTTTCCAGTTATTAAGGCATATGCTCATGGTGTCTTGAGTTTTAAATCGAGACTTTTCCACTGGGTAGCTTTTAATTGTAAGCATTTTAAAGTATGCAGCTGCCAAAAGGAATCTGACACCTGCTTCCTTCTTTGCAAAATTCTCTTTTCAGACAAACTCTTGATAATGCCTCTTGAAATAAAGGTTTCCTTATTACCTCTATTTAATTGATGATTCCATGTATTTCTCGTCTTCTTGGCCTTCCACCTGCTTCTCCAGCGATTTTGGGAGTGGTAAATGCACTATCAACAGCCCAAAACATCACAGCTAGAACAGTAAGCACAAATCAGTCCTTCCTGTGTGGCAAGGTTGAATTCAGCTACTAGGTTTTGCGTAAGAAGTCTTCTCGTGGTATAATGCTTATACACACAGAAGTATGGACCCCATGGTCTGGTCTAAGGACTTCCAGTGCTCATCAAACATAAAAGATCAGGCCTGGCTGACCTTTTTCAAGTTAACAGCTCCCTCTTGACTTTGTTCATGGCAGCATTTGTCTACATTTAATTTTAAGTAATAAGTATCCTCCATTTTAAAAGGACCTTCAGGACATGGCAAGATGGAGCAAGGTACTCAATCTCTTACACATTGCCTCCTCGCTACCCAGGACACAGGAAATCTTTGAATGTCTGATAAAAACAACATTTAAGAGCTGTAGCTCAAACTGGAGACATTCAAGGATAAATTTGCACATGGCCCCTGGCAGAAGAGGATCCCATTATCTATCACAGAGTAATAGCCACTATAATAAATGTTAAACAGATTTAAATTTTACTGAAACTCCTAGCAATAAGGAGAAGGACATAGACAAGCTTTCTGCCTCTTCTGTCCATCTTCTTTCTCACCTTCTTAAACCTATAAAGAAACTAATTCTTGAGCAGTCCATTTGAGTGAACTTTCACATCCCAGGTGCAATTTTTAAAGTCCTATTTCTTGTTTCCTTGGTGAGTCTTGCTTTTCTTGCCTAGAGAGTCAGTCAGAATGTACATTCCATACAGTAACCAAAATTCAGTGTACTTATTTAATCACTTCAGGTAATCAGGCACAATTCTTCACATGATGCACCCTACCATGGAATTTAAATGAGGTCTCACAGCGCAGAACCTCACTTTGAGTACCTTAAACTTGACCAAGATTGTGTTGAAATATCATTCAGAGCTTTCTCAGAGCTCACAAAAGTTCATAATCATAACTATGACAATGATAAAGTTAGTGCCAAAGCACTCATAGAGGAAATATTTTTTTTAAATTTAAAAAAAATCTACATAAGCATAAATTTTTAAACATATGTTTATGGAGATGGTGTTTTATTAAGTGATAAATAAAATTTAAAAGTACAAGCTGTCTTTTAAAAATTGCTATAAGGGAAGTATCCTTACAAAAACTATGAGACTGGGTTGAATGAATTCAGGCAGTTGTACAACTCAACGCAAGAAAAAACCTTTTTTTAGTCGTTTGACCACTTACCACTTCTGATGAAGGACCATCAGGAAAGAACAGGGCACAAGGTGGCTGTCAACTGGATTTGCAGTACATGAACATAGAGATCAAACTGTGCTACTAACACACAGGCACATGGATACAAGCACAGAGACCAGAATTAGTCCAGACTGGTTTAGGGACATTAGAAAGAGAGAGACAGGGACTTGTGCATTTTATAGAATGAAATATTTATTTTGAAACATGGTAATTATACATAAATTTAAGCAAATTACCAGGTTAATTTCTGTTTCTTCTCACTCTAAGTGGAACACATCCATTGCTTGAATGTCAATGAATGGTTCTGGGGAAATAGAAAACATTATGAAGAATTCAGTCATCTTGCTTCCTCTATTTCATCTCTATTTCATTTTATTTTTTTTTTCCTTTCAATTATTACTATATTTTTAACTCTAGAAGGCATGCCACTGGAATAACTATGCTGAGCTCTAGGGATTTTTCATGTTCATGTAGATCAAACTACCACGCCATCAAACTAAGTCAATAGTTTATCTACCTGACTAGAGAAAAGGTTTAGTAAGCAAAGCCAATAGAAGAATTTGTAATAGATGGACTTATGGCCCAGAACTGACATGCAAGACCTCTCTCATTACCAGAAAGATGTCTTGATTTGCTCAGTTTAAATAACTTCTATAATTTATCTATTGGGAGGAACAGAATGAGGGGAAAAAAAGAGCAGATGAAGGAAGAAATCTCAGTGATCTTGCATTTTGGTTTCTTTACTTACTGAACTTTAAAGTTTTCAGCTGGATTTTCATGAACACAAACAGCAGTTTGGAGAAACTCAATAGTGAATAGTGGCACTAGAACCAAAACATATTACAGCAATGTGTTTTTGAACTTTGGACAGGATGGTATCCAGGGGGATGCGTATTGACACTTCCTGTAGATGCTGCTGTAAGCTGGAAATATTTTTGCCTTTTATCACGTATCCTATGTTACTATGAACTGGCTTTGGAATCTTTTCTTTTGTTAATAAATCTGATCTTTAGAAAAGGGACTTGACAAAAAGGAGGATCAGACTTTTTGCTAATTGAATGTGCCCATTGATTCACAATTTATTTCTGGATCTGTCAAACTTCTCTTGCCTAATGCAGTAAGACACTGTTTCATAGCCCATAGGATGGAGAAGAAGCCATCAAGCGTATAAGGTGTCTGAAAGAGACCTCAGCACTGCATTACAAATATATGAGATAAGGCCCAAATCATGAGACACTGAAGAGAGAGAGCTGGTTGTCTATTTCCCATGCACAGCACTGGCAGTTGACAAATCTGCCCAGCTAAATACTGTCTGTGAAGCCTGGTACTATTTTTAATTCCAGGTAAGCAATTAGAGGCTTCTCTGTAATTCTCATGTCACTTGTTTCTAGACTACGGATATGTCATCATTGTAAGTGGAATTTTTGGGGGGTTTGGAACAGAAATCAACACTTAAGCCATACTTCTGAGCAAGTCGTAAGACACCCAAGGGTACAATTGCCTTGTACACTGATCTTTTTAATAAGCCTAAGGAAAAGCAGCACTGGATGGGTTTATAATCATCTGCTGCTTTAATGCAGACAATCGAAGAAGGCTCCTTACTGGTGGTTGTAAATTCATCATTAAGGATACCACTCAGAGTCATTTGGCATGACATTTTTTATGCACAGAACAGAAAAGTGCAGTATTAGCTTCTGAGTGACTGGATAAGTTGTACAGCCATTAATGGGCATATTAGAAAGTGTTTCTCAGCTTTGACTTCTCTCCTACAGAAGATGCAGATTGTTTTGCTGTTGTTTACTTTTCTGTTGTTGTTTATCTTTTCACTCTGTCCAAGAGCCTGTTTGAGGGCCCACTACCATCATGCACTGAAGATTTGACTTTGAGATAGTAACAGACTGGCTGTGTTCCCTTATTACAAAAGGATGACAGGCGAAGATGAGAGAAAATCAATTGCATTAATCCTATGATGTATAAGCACTTCTCAGTTCACTGCTTTGGGAAATAAGGGAATTGGTAGATGGTAAGTTCAGGAAAGCTTGACAAATTTTTGATGGAATACCCAAATTGCCAGTTCAATCTATCTAAAATTCATGTGTCATCCACCTGAAAATAACAAAATTATTCCGACAAGAATTTATTAAAACATTAAAAACTTTAAAATTAAAGGCCCACTAAAAATCTATGTTCATATTTTCATAGATCTCCTTTTTTTAATGTAAAATGTGTCAGTTATAAATATAAATAGATTTCATTTTCCAGAAAAAAATACTTGAAACAAAAAATGAAAAGTTTTGTTTTCTGTTTCACCCAATTCAAAAGTGAATTGGGTGAAATTCACTTTTGTGAATTAAGTGAAAGAAATATAAGATTTCACTGTTATACAAGTGAAATCAAAGACACATTATTCAAATTCCGTGATCTGTAGTGTTTCTTACCACTCATGAATTGTTTGCAAACTCATTATGATCTGTTAATCTATTCTTTATCCACACATTTCATTGATCAAATGATGTGAACATATTTCGGCCAAGAATTTATCACCCAATTGTTCACCTAGGGTATTTATTTAACTGTGAAATATGACCATCACTATATGAATAGTGTTATATTTGCTCCCCTGCTGGATATATGGTTTCCTCTTTTTTTCAGAGACTAAGTAACAAATATGAAGCCATGACATTTCTCAGATGCTTCCTCCCTGGAGGTGTTTAAAGCCAGGCTGGATGAGGCCTTGAGCAGCCTGCTCTAGTGGGAGATGTCCCTGCCTATGGCAGGCGGTTGGAGCTGGATGATCTTTGAGGTCCCTTCCAACCTAAACCATTCTATGATTCTAGATGTAAATGTTCAGACAAATAATCAATGAAAGTTTAAAACATATACATACAAAGTTTCTATCCAGACAGAAGCATTATCTACCTGTAAAATATCGATAGATTTTCAGTGCTCTCAACCAATATATTATCATAGAATCAACCAGGTTGGAAGAAACCTCCAAGATCATCCAGTCCAAGCTATCACCCAGACCTGTCCAATCAACTAGACCATGGCACTAAGTGCCTCATCCAGTCTTTTCTTGAACACCTCCAGGGACAGCAACTCCACCACCTCCCTGGGCAGCCCATTCCAATAGCAATATACTTAATCATATGCACAACGTATACATACAGCTTATAGGAGACAGTAGAATGTAAGAATGGTCTTTAAGAAACAACCGAACAAAAAGTCTAGACTTGAGTATTTAGGCTTCCAGCATAAACACTATCACTTTCCCTCTAAGTAAATGTGAGGATTGAATCTTAACTCAGCCACCAGACAGGACACTCACTCAAAGGAAGAGGATCTGCTACAAGCAGAGTCCATATTAATGGATGTGAACCAGGATTTTCCAATTCTCTGACAATGTCATAGCCTGTGAATAAAAAAAAAAACAAAAATATTTCCTTGGAACTTTAGGGGAATAGGTACTGATCTTGTGGGGGATTGTGAGAGAAAGGCTGCTTGGTTTCCTAGCAAAGGAACTTATTTCAGACAAAAAATAGATATGTTACCCTACCAAGCAAAATATCAGATGCCTGCCACAACTGTGAACCCACTATTTTAATCCAGATAATTGTCATTCTTCTTTATTTTATTCTGTAGAGAAAGTCTATTCTGACTTGAGAAATCTTCCCAGCGAAAATTTACTTTTAGCCAATAAAAAATAGCCTCATGACATGGCTGATATTATCAGAAGTTTACTCACATCCAAAAAGAAAAAAGTTTCTTTCAAAAGTTTTGGACTGGCTTTAGGATGGACTTTCAGAGTTGCATGTAACTACATTCAGTGTCTGATTGATCGACATGTTTACATATCTTGCCTTGTTACATATATGATCAAGCACAGTGTAGGCAGGCATGCTGCCCAATAAAACCTCAAAAAGCAGTGAAATATTTCCATCAGTGCAAGCAACCATCCTCAATATAAATAACAGTCTTGTCATCTCTCCCCAGGCTCATTCTCTTTCCTTTCTTTCTTTCTCGCCTGCATTTCCTCAGAGATATTCTTTCTCCGTCAACATAGCCTCATGTTACTTCTCTGCAGCTCTGCTGCCCTCCATTCTAAAATCTGGCATTACAGTGAAACTTCCAAGAATTCCATTCTCTGAAGCATTATGAGTCACACTGTAGTCTTCAGCAATATTTTTAAAACACCAATGTTTTTTTAATCACTCTTGAGACCCACAGAAGAAAGTAAGATTATTATCTTGCTAACTTACAGTCGTGGTTGTTTTTTCTATTGCCACCCACACTCTCTCATCTTTCTCCAGATACTCTGCTCCAGCCTCTCAATAGTGCAGGCATATGGTATTCAAGCATGCCAGAGTCTGACTTCAAGTTTTAGTCATTTTTCTTCCTGTAAAAAGGATGGAGGGACAGTAAGCCTATAACCATTTGTGAGCTGTCTTTATGTAAGAGTTTTATTAGGGTTTATATCTTAATAAATGAAAGTATATGCTATACCATAAAACTAACAAAGACCAGAGCTGAGCCACAGTTTGTCATATCTGGATACTTGCAACGCCTTGTATGTCAGAGGCAGTGCAGAATTCACTGGTGCAACAGTGAACATAGGAAAGGGAGAATTCCTGCCTGTTCCTTGCAGTGATTTCCAAAAAAAGCCTGTTAACAGAGGAGCTGGCTATCTGTAGGAGTTATAGTGTCAAATACTGTCCCTGATAATAAAAATACAACTCTTTATTCAATGATTTGAAGACCTTTCCATTTTCAATAAGAAGCTAAATATTGCTAAGTTATGCTAAAATATCAGTTAATTTTCATGGCATGTTTCAATGCTTTCTCCCTTTTCTTGTGCATGGGGGATGCGGCAGCTTGTATTACAAAAGAGTTATTTGCAGCTTAGGACAAAAGTTCTGCAGATTGCTGTTATCTGCCCTGCAGATGCTCATGTGACACACTGAATAAATATACCTCAAGGCAAGCACGTAACACTGGACAATGGGTGTTCAATAAAGTAGATCCGCAAAGACAACGGTTATCTGAGCTTCTTTTGGGATCAGCTTCTTGCATAAAGCATCCAAGGATGACTAGCTGCCCCATGATAGTCTTTAGAAAAAGCTGTCAGGAAATAAGAGGGTGAAGAGACCTAGATTTCCAATTACCACCTGATCATATGAAGAAAGTACATTCTTAGGTCTCAAAAGTTACTGAAAAATGGTCAGTGAGCTTGCCTGTGCAAGAGATGGTTGAGAGAACTGTGAAAATAAACACATCATTGAGAAATGGAGGTAGGATGGGTGTGATTGCTTAAGAAAAGGTGAGAACAGTGTTAAGCAAAAGAGAAAAGGATCCATATTAAATAGTAGCATTAATGCTGCAAACCAAGAAACTACAAGCAATCAAGACTCCTTAAGAATCAAAGGTAGACGAGGGATCATGGAGCAGATCCTCCTGAAGGCTCCACTAAGGTACATGGAGAAAAAAGCAGAGGTGATTGGTGGTAATGAGCAATGGCTTCACCAAGGGCAAATCATGCCTGACAAATTTAGTGGCTTTTTATGATGAAGTCACAGCAACAGTGGACAAGGGAAGGGCAACTGACATCATCTACCTGGACCTGAGTAAGACATTTGACTCTGTCCCACATGACTGGACCTGAGCAAAGCCTTAGACACTGTCCCACACCACATCCTGATCTCCAATTGGTGAAACATGGGTTTGATGGGTGGAGCACTAGATGGATAAAGAACTAGCTTGATGGCTGCACCCAAAGAGTGGCTGTCAATGGGTCCATGTCCAAGTGGAGGCCAGTGACAAGTGGAGTCCCTCAGGGATCAGTCTTGTTCAACATCTTTGTCAGTGACATGGACAGAGGCATTGAGTGCACCCTCAGCAAGTTTGCTGACGACATCAAGCTGTGTGGTGAGCAGACATGCTGAAGGGAAGGGATGCCATCCAGATAGGCCTGGACAGGCTGGAGAGGTGGGCACAAGCCAGCCTCACAAGGTTCATCAAGACCAAGTGCAAAGTCCTGCATCTGGGTCGAGGCAATCCCAAGCACAAATCCAGGCTGGGCAGTGACTGTCTGGAGAGCAGCCCTGAGGAGAGGGACTTGGAGGTGCTGGTGGATGAGAAGCTCAGCAAGAGCACCTCTTCTATGAGGACAGACTGAAAGAGTTGGGGCTGTTTAGTCTGGAGAAGAGGAGGCTCTGAGGTGACCTTATTGTGGCCTTCCAGTGTCTGAAAGGGGCCTCCAAAAAAGCTGGGGAGGGACTTCTGAGGCTATCAGGTAGTGACAGGACTAGGGGGAATGGAGCAAATCTGGAGGTGGGTAGGTTCAGACTGGATGTGAGGAGGAAGTTGTTCAGCATGGGAGTGTTGAGAGCCTGGAATGGGTTGCCCAGGGAAGTGGTTGAGGCCCCCTCCCTGGAGGTGTTTAAGGCCAGGCTGGATGAGGCTGTGGCCAGCCTGATCTAGGGTAGGGTGTCCCTGTCCATGGCAGAGGTGTTGGAACTAGATGATCCTTGTGGTCCCTTCCAACCCTGACTGATTCTATGATTCTATGACATCCTGGTCCCCAAACTGGAAAAACACAGAGCTGATGGGTGGAGCACTGCTGGGTAAGGAATTGGCTGGATGGTGGCATGCAGAGTGGTGATCAACGACACAATGTCCACCTGGAGACCAGTGACAAGTGGAGTCCCTCAGGGGTCAGTGCTGGCGTCAGTGCTGTTTAACTTCTTTGTCAGTGATACGGACAGAGGAATCGAGTGTACTCTCAGCAAGTTTGCAGATGGCAGCAAGCTGTGTGGCACAGTTGAGTTGCTAGAGGGCAGGGATGCCATCCAGAGGGACTTGGACAGGCTCGAGAGGCAGGCCCAGGCCCAGGCCCACCTCGTGACATTCAAGAAGGCCAAGTGTGAGGTCCTGCACCTGGGTTGGTGCAATCCCAAGCACAGATACAGGCTGGGTGGTGAATGGCTGAGAGCAGCCCTGAGGAAAAGGACCTGGGGGTCTGGGTTGACGAAAAGCTCAACATGAGCCAGCAGTGTGCATGTGCAGCCCAGACAGCAACCGTGTGCTGGGCTGCATCAAGAGAAGTGTGGCCAGCAGGGCAAGGGAGGTGATTCTCCCCCTTTACTCTGCTCTCGTCAGACCCCACCTGGAGTACTGTGTGCAGTTCTGGAGCCCCCAGCACAAGAAAGACATGGAACTGTTGGAGTGAGTCCAGATGAGAGCCACGAAGATATAGTGGCCTTCCAGTATCCGAAGGGAGCCTACAGGAAGGCTGGGAAGGGACTACTGGCAAAGTCTTGTAACGACAGGACAAGGGGTAATGGGTTTAAGCTGGCAGAGGGGAGATTCAAACTAGATGTTAGGAAGTTCTTTCCAGTGAGGGTGGTGAAACACTGGAACAGGCTGCCCAGGGAGGTTGTGGCTGCTCCCTCCCTGCAGGCGTGCAAGGCCAGGGCGGATGAGGCCTTGAGCAACCTGTATGGCTCGGAGGTGTCCCTGCCTATGGCAGGGGGTTGGAACTGGATGATCCTCGAGGTCCTTTCCAACCTAAACCATTCTATGATTCTATGATCCTATGATTTTACACACAGAAGGATATATATGCATGCTTATTTACATAAAATAAAGCACATGCACACTGAAACTGCTCATTTTATAGCCGGCTCAGATAGGCCTTTTCTTTCTCACTGCCTCATTTTCAGAAATGTGGAAAAGCAGTAAAATTATCACTCGATTCAGTAGGATTTTGCTCCTAGTCCATGAATCTTTAAGAAATTTGTGGCATATTTTTAAACTTGATTGAGCCAATCCTAAGCTTTTGGAAGATGCTCTACCAGGCCAAGGTATTTAGAAATCGCTTTACTCACTGTGTTTTTTTTAAGATCAAAAAGAAAATTATCATTTTTCTAGGAAGTAGGACCAAAATATTAGCACAGTTGCCTAATGTTAAGCTTTTCAATCCATATTTGGTCTCCCTAGTATCAGTAAAGTTATACCTCAGTGATGGATATCCACATATTTCTCTGAATGGCTGTGAGGCACAACCCAAATAAACATCAACCTATGTATAAATTTGTCATCATCATAGATCCAGAAGCATATTTAAAATATAAGCAACACATTATGAACATTTGTCTTAAGACTGTAGCAGTGATGGGCTGAGAACTTTGGTAACTGCTAGTGTCATTGATCAGCTGTAAAGATTTTAATTTTTCCGCAAAAAGAGCACATCTTTAAGCACCTTCTGTTTCATTATTTTGTATTACTTCTAAGAGAAAGACTATTGCAATCTTCTCTGAACTCCCTTTGCTGCAGTTTCGTGCCTTGGACAGAACAGGATGCAACGGACACCACAAACAACCTCTGGCCTGGGCAGCACACGTCAGGCTTAGCAAAAGGAACGTCGTCAAAGATCAGTAGCTAAAACTTCCAGATTAGTCTGAATCATTCTCCTGAGTGCCCTGCATACTGCCTCTAACTGGCTTTCCAGGACTAATTAGAAACAGGCAGTAGTTGTACCATTCTGTAAGTTTGAGGCAAGCTGAAAGTCAGAATTGAGTTGCTACATTTTCAACAACGGAAAACGTCAACAGCACAGGCAACTTTCATTTGAATTGAAACACACTTTCTTTTCAGTGATTTACAGAAAGAAAAGCCAATTGACACAATAGGGGAATCTAGCACACGCCAAGTATGAAGCTCTGAATATCAGGACTGTTGTGAAATTTAGAAACATGATACTGATGTGAACGTGCATGTCTCTGAGACAGACTCTTACAGATCTCAGATTTGTATATGCCAGACATAGCTGAATGAAAGCCAAAGCTTAGATTAATCCACTTGCCTACATATCTATCTAAAAATCAAAGCATAGAAAGCAATACCAGAAAGCTCATAAAGAAAATAGTATTTTATATGTTACAGATTAGTAAGCTATTAGTTCAGGAACTGAATCACCTTGGAAGATTTTTTTAGTTTGATTTTTCTTGTACAAAAGATACTTCCAGGATTTCATTTTCTTTATAAGCATTCTTTAATAAACTCCCCAGTACTAATTAGTCACAAAAATAAGTTACTTTGTTCAATCTTACTTTCTTTTTCTATAATATATCCCACTCAATATAATTTCTGGGGAAAAAAAAAACCTTGGGGTAATGAAAAGGTAAGCATCCCAATAATCCAGAAGACAAAGACTGCATAATTTGCAATTTTACCCTAGCACAACAATATGATGTGAGTTGCATCTGTAACAGAGATTTTACCTGGGGAAAAGCTGAAGCAGATTTGCAGATGGAAGTTGTGTCTCAAAAGTATATTAGGCTTGTCTAAAGGAACGTGTGGATAAAATAATCTGGTAATTGTGGTGTTACAATTCTATACTTGGGTGCATAAGACTTGAATTTCCACACAGCTTTGCGAAAAATCACAGGCCTTTAGAAGAATGAAGCTACCATGGTGCAAGAGGAATGGTCCTGGCATGCATTATTTGCTTTGTCCAAGATAGGAAAGAAGGGTCAATTGTCAGAAGGGAGAAAAGTTACTTGCAAAGCATTACAAGGTCTCTGCTGGAGACCTTGCGTACATGAGTAATCTCAAAGACACATGAGTAATCTCAAATACAGAGTAAATAGAAACTTTATACACTCTGCTGGTGATATGAAATTACTCAGGATAGTCAAAACTAAAGTTGTTTGAGACAAAATCTAGAAGCATCTCACAGTTCCAAATGACTAGCTGGTGAAGTGACAGATCAAATAAAATGCCATTTCTAAGTTGGGAAAAAAGGTGTGCACACATTTTTTGCACATATTGGCAGCCTGTTGTGACTCTGAACAACAGATTCTACAGAGATTTACAAGAAATAAAACTATTTATTGTAGTTCATTCATATCAGTGATTCAGAGAATTTCTGATAGCGCCTTTTAGTTTTGTTGAAAGTTGGTGCTATTTAGACTATCTACTACAGTATTTTTTATCATTCCATTTGGGCACTGACTTTCTGTGTCTTTTACAGAGCTTAATAAATATGAATTAATTATCCTAACACTCTATGAGCTCAGTAAACTGCATAACTCTCTTTTCACAAAGGAAGAAAACTGAGGTACCTCAGTTAAATTATTTGCACAAAGTGCTAAAAATTTGTCAGGCAACTGTCCTCTAGAAAATTGTCATTTACACTAGATCTCTGACTAAAAGAAATTAAATTTGATTTTGGCTTTTCTTTACAAAGTGGAAGACACTTCTAAAATGCAAGCATAGTTCAATGAGATATTTCTGGAAAAGAAAGGTTCACATTTTCACATTACAAGATTTCATATTTTAAAATTCACAAACAGTTAAACTGAATATATTTTAGCCAAACAATGTAACTCAAATGACCCAAAGTAACATTGATTTGAATAGGGCTTTTTTTCCCTGAAGATGGGCAGCAATTTGTCTTTCTGTTCCCACTCAGGATGACTTTCTTTAACTTTCTTTTACAAAGTCTCTCTTTTTTTTTTTTAAGAGAAAGAAAAATATTCATTCTCTGGCCCCATCTGTTTGTCCATGAGTTGACAACATCAGGAGAATTATCTATGAGCAATTCTTAACAAAATGTTATACTGGAAGATGAAGAAAGATAGGACTGCAGGACTGATTTCTCAGCGTGCTCCACAGGCTGTAACACACTGAAGTAGAATAGAATAGAATAGAATAGGAATAGAATAGAATCAAACAGGTTGGAAGAGACCTCCAAGATCATCCAGTCCAACCTAGCACCCAGCCCTATCCAGTCAACTAGACCATAGCACTAAGTGCCTCATCCAGTCTTTTCCTGAACACCCCCAGGGACGGTGACTCCACCACCTCCCTGGGTAGCCCATTCCAATGCCAATCACTCTCTCTGTGAAGAACTCCCTCCTAACATCCAGCCTGTACTTCCCTCGGCACAACTTGAGACTGTGTCCCCTTGTTCTGTTGCTGGTTGCCTGGGAGAAGAGACCAACCCCCACCTGGCTACAACCTCCCTTCATGTAGTTGTAGACAGCAATGAGGTCTGCCCTGAGCCTCCTCTTCTCCAGGCTAAACAACCCCAGCTCCCTCAGCCTCTCCTCATAGGGTTTGTGTTCCAGGCCCCAGTATTTGAATAATACAGCTCCAGCATGCCCACATATACATCCACACCAAGGGCACCACTTCTGATGGGTGTGGTGATCTAGTCCTGTCAAATCCCAGCTACATTTTATGTCCACACAGACAGAATGCCATGAGACCAAGAGCTGTATTTCCCAGTGCCATAATTTCTCGGTTTTAGACCTGCCTCAACACAAATAAGCTCTGATCATAACAAATAGCTACACTTTGAGAAAGTTATGAAAATCAAGTATATTGTTCCAAATATCTTTCTCGTGTGATAAAACACAAGTGCATTTAAGTTATTAAGTCCAGAAGGAATTAGCATGGCAAATTTTTAGCTCATCCATTGAAGCACCTGAAGAAAATTAGCAGTAGTCACCACACCACCATTATAGTCTCTCAAATGCCTCAGTAACAACCTGGAAGAGAAGGCAACAAGAATATCCCAGTCACACGTACATCACTGCAACATCCCCTGAGTTGTTATTCTGAAAGGAAGGAAGGAAGGAAGGAAGGAAGGAAGGAAGGAAGGAAGGAAGGAAGGAAGGAAGGAAGGAAGGAAGGAAGGAAGGAAGGAAGAAAAGAGAGGGAGAAAGACAGATAGACAGAACACAACCCACCCACAATTTTAATAGAGGAACTCATACGAATTTAAAAGTTTGTGGTAGCAACACCACATAAGTGTGATCTAAAATGGTTGGTGTCACCTGCTCAATCAATCTGTAACTCTGCATACAGCCCAACTAAGGCTCTCTGTGTTTGAATAGAAGGCATTAAGTAACTACCTCTGCCTTTTCAGGTTTTTTCAGCTGCTGGTCTTCACCTTTGCCGGCTCCCTGTTAAGTATAAAACCAAAATATGCTAAAACAAGCCTGTGCTGGGAGAGAACCAATTGACAAGTAGCTTTGAGGAAAAGAACCCCAGAGTCTGTTGGATATCAAGTTGAAAATGAGCCAATAACTTTGCAGTAAACAAGGATGGACAAAGTTACCCTTCGCTTCCTTAGGAGGTGTGTTGTGAGCAGGTCAGGCAATGAGCTTCTTTTCCTCTGCTCAATACCTGTAAGGCCACCTCTGGAGCACTGTATCCAGTTCTGGGCTTCCCAGCACAAATGAGGCATAGAGCTACTGGCAAAAGTTCATCAGAGGGCCACTAAAATGATCAAGGAACTACAGCACCTCACATGAGGAGAGAGCTGATGGCTGTATAACCTAGAGGAGAGAGGGTTCTGGAGGACATCCTCAGGGAAGGTGTAGAAAAGTGGGTTCTTTTCAGCAGTGCCCAATGACAGGACAAGAGGCAATGTGCACAAACTAAAACGTGGGAATTTCCATTTGAACCTCAGGAAACACTTCTTTACTGTGAGGGTGACTGAGTACTGGCATGGGTTGCCCAGCGGGGTTCTGTACTCTCCATCAATAGACCATCTCCATCGACATGGCTTTGGGCAACTGGTTCTAAGTGGTCTTTCTCAAGAAGCGGGGGTGAACCAGGTTCCTTCCAATCCCAGCCATTCTGTGATTTATGATTATGTGAAATATTAGTCAAATTGATGGAATGTTAAAGAGGGAAGATGAAAGAATAGAGGAATTATCCAGAAAAAATGTATACCAAGAAAACTATGGAGAAGATTCCTGAGCAACCAGAGCAGCAGAATCTTTCTGGTACATTTATTTATATCAAGTACTTAATAAAACAGCTAGGGAAAAAAGTACAAACCAGAAGGAGGACATATGCATCCCCAGATCATAAAGGAATTAGTTACTTAATTTATGAACCACTGACAATTACATTGATATGCCAAGAGGAGAAGGTACTGAGAAATGAAAAAACTCCAAAGGGGAAAATATGGATTAGCACTTTCCCTATGGAAGTCTAAGGAATTCTAGCTGTTACCTTCCAGTATCCCTCACTTCTTCCAAAAAAAAAAAAAAAAAAAAAAAAGAATTGACTAAAGGTTATTAGGAAAAAATGTGTAAATCCAGAGAGAGATCAAGAGCATACTAGAATCATAAGCAACAGAAAACATGAAGAGGATAGAAAGATCATGGAATAATTCAGATTGGAAAGTATCTGGATTTCATATAGTCCAGTCTCTTCTGGCTTACAGCAGGGTCAGCTATGAGATCTGACCAAATTGCTCATGCAGTCTGGTGTTGAAAACCACCAAAACGCTTCTCTGATAAATCTGTTCCAATGCTTATGTAGCCTCACTATATAAAAGTTTTTTCTTATATCAACTCTGACCTTGCCGTGTTTCAACTTCTGTCCATTCCCTTCTCCTCTTATTCTTGATTCCATCCCCTTGGTGATCTCGCACTACAGGGTGTCCCAAAAGCAATATATTTTCCAGGCTGAACAAGTCTCAGCTTCTCCTGCTACAGCACATCCTTCAATGCCTTGACCATCTTGGTGGCCCTCTGTTAAAAATCACTGCAGTTTCAAATTTAAGGGATGAATATGGGGTAAGATATACAGCACTTCAGAGATAAATGCACTGTAGTGGTGAACAGTCTTCACAGCTGTCAACTTTGCAGAATAGTTTGGAATCTTTCATCTTACAGAACTCATATACAAAAGATACAATTTGAAAAGACCTCCCATTCTCTTTATTCAGGAATGAATATAAAGTTTTGCTTAACTTTGAGACTTAAATCACACTTAACAATTGCATAGAATCATAGAATCAACCAGGTTGGAAGAGACCTCTAAGACCACCGAGTCCAACCTATCACCAAGCCCTATCCAGTTAACTAGACCATGGCACCAAGTGCCCCATCCAGTCTTTTCTTGAACACCTCCAGGGATGGCAACTCCACCACCTCCCCAGGCAGCCCATGTTAAAATCTATTTTCATTTCTTAACAAGGATAGATTTAAGCACATGTTAAAGTGCTTTCCTGAATCTGGGCAGAAGTTATTATAGATAGAATACAACCTGCAACTGGACTTTATATCTGATTACAGTGCCTTTCGAAACTTTACCCACAAATGATTCACATTTTCCCAAACACTGACAAAACCTTATGAACTGCAAAGTAATTAAAAGACTGAAACAAAAGGTAATGGAAGAACACATATCAAATTTGGAAAGAGATGGTAGCACACGCAAGAGTTCACTCAGTTTTACTGAAGATTTCCATTAGCTATCCATGGTGACAGATAAACAGCCCTTATGTTTCTAAATTATGTTGTATAATTAAGAAAGGTAGCGAAGAGAATTAAATACAGTGCAAAGGAATCTGAAAATATCAGACTATGGAAGCTGATATTGCTTGTCTTGCTTATATAAAATCTCCATTAAAACAATAAGGTGTGCAGAATTTGGCTCCTGGATATAGGAAATAAAGGAACAAATCCAAAGCCCACTGAAGTCAATAGGAGACATTCTTCTGACCTCAATGGGCTTTGGATATCACCCAAAATTAGATTCATTCTGGAAAAATGCAAGCTGAAGGAAATAATAATTCAAAAAATATCTGGGAGAAAGAAGTTTGGAAAACCTGAAAATCAAAGAATACCTAGGAGATTTTGTATAACATATGATACGTGACAAGCGCTTATAAACACCCTTACGAGATTGTACCTTTTCTAAAGGCTTATTGGTCTAGAAATGAAGACAAAGTATAAGAGAGAAGAAAACAATCTGTTCCACCTAGTTAGGGAGCAGAACTCACAGGGATATCACATCAGAGTGCAGGCAGGTTGTTTTGTATGGAATGTACGATGTGCGGGGCATCCAATAAAGGCACAGCCCTAAAGGTAACCATCCTGTTTGAGAAGTCACAAATATCTCGGCTATTGTCCTAGAACAAGTCTGCTAGTATCTACAAAGATGAAAAGAACAAATAGTTCATGTAATAGGAGTTTATGTGGTTTGGTGTCCCCCGTTTTAGCGATGAAGGTCAGGGGAACCTTTTAAGTTTTTGTCTTTCTGACTACACGTGAACACCTTTTGCTAAATCAAGGATGTCCTTCCTCCTCTTGGATGGATGGACACTCACTTTCATTCTCCTATATAATTTGCTGCTGTCAGATGGAGAAAATTTCCATGAGTACACATACAGCTCATTAAAAGAAGTCCTGATTTTATTCTCAAATGAACTCAGCATATGAAGTATAAGTTCAAGCTACCTATCCTCAGAAATTTTTTTCTTAGGATCTCATTGTTGAGAACTGGACAATGACATCTGTAAGCACATGGAAAACAACGTAAAACAATGATAGAGCTAGTTTCCTCCCACCTAGTCTTTTGCCATCAGAAGCACTTCTGTCTCCACTTATGCAGCGGAAGAAACTAAGAATGGTTTGCATAAAGAATAACTCTATTGAACTGAAAAGCTATGGGCTGCCTGGCTACCTCACCTACTGCAGTTCTGAATTAATTGATCCTTCTCTGCTGTCAACTTGATTTCTCATCAAAAGAACAAAAAACCTCCAGCCTTCCCCAAACCCTTTGAAATCCAACACCAATCATGTGTGGCTCAACAAGTAAGATTCATCAGGCTTTCTAACCTGCTATTTCATTGGTTCAGACCATCTCTATATTTTTGCTTGTGAGACACAGATAAGAAAAAGGGTGAAGACAACCAGACATACCTGAATAAATGTACTGGGATAAATAACTGTAATATTATTACAATACAGGCTATTAAGCTCCAGTTCATTCTGGAACGTCTTTAGGTTCTGATGCAGATTATATACATAATGTAGATTATATACATAATTTCTGGTTGAAAATACTTCTATTCTTAGAGTTTAAAACAAGAGTTGATTTGGGTTTGTGTTTTTTTTTAAACAAGAGTTGCTTTTTGGTTTTGATGGTTTGGTTTTCTTTGGTTTCTTTTTTTATTGTATAGTTGACCCTTCACAGAAAATGTTGGAAAACATTTTATTTTGAAACATTCATGCTTATGTTTCATATATTTTTTTGAACACTTTGCACTTAAAGCTCATTGGCTTTTGCTAGAAAACCATGCCTCAACATGACTAATTCTTTCAGTGGGCTTAATCCTCTGAAGCTCTGAGCACTAACTTCTGCTAGTTCTTAGGTTTTCTCTGGATCTGATCTTTTATGACATCATTCAAATTTCAGTGGAATGAAGTCACAAATAGAGCATTAATTCACATGCGTAGGTATAAAAAGGAGCACATGGATGTTAAAAGATAAAGCTTGCAAAGAAAATGCTTCAATAAAACAAACTGGAAAAGAGACATTGTGCATAACTTGACATACAAGAGAACATTTCTGAGTATATTGTTTTGCAAAAATCTTTTTATAAAGCTTGGGTAGGTTTTTTTAGAAAGCAGATCCCTATGCTCTTATTCTAAATCCTCCTTGATTTCATACCATTGATACTGGAAAATTCAAATGTCTCTCCTGAAAGCTCTAGTTCAATTCACAAGGATGTTAAGCTTTTTTTTTAAGATATGTGAAAAGAGTGACAGGATTATAGACCACCAAATAGTTGGTATTTTAAGAATCTGACAGGCTCAGCACCATGTGCCATTCTAGCCTTTCTGTGTATCCTTTGTGGTTAAAACTCTTAAGCACTTTAAATTCTTTTGGTCAGTATTTTTTTTTCCCCTTTTAGGGCAGACAACTAGAAGCACATTCCAAGTAACCATTTATGGTGTACAGAAAATTATAAGATACCAAAATCACCTCTTTGAAGGTGTTTCCAGACTTTGGATAGTAAAACAAATATTTTATTTATAAAAAACCAAAGTTGTTGTTTTAAATCTATAATGTAATTATCTATGTTCCAATTCAAATGAAAGACAGTAATGGCACAAGGACACAGCGAAAAAAACACATGTCAAATCCTAGAGCCTTTACTTGGGCAAATCTCCCATTGAGCTTTGGTGGCAGCTTTGCCTGATGAAATATTGGTGAGCTGCACCTGAAATAAAACTTTAACAAGCAACATCAGTTGAATCAGTTATGAAACAACAAAGGAAATGTTTATTTTTTCTTGTATCTGAAAAGTAATGACTATCTGGTGAATTATGTGGAAGACCACTTAAACAGCAGATTCACCTATCTAGACAGAGTAGAGGACCAAAAAGATGTTTGAAGAAGCAGATGGCTTTCCAGAATATTTGGTATAGGTTGGAGGGAATATACAAACAAAATTTTCAAATCATCAAGTTTTGGCAAACAAAACTGACTGCAGCTTTGAATAGCTTTAATTACAAATGGCTCAGTCCTTCCATGTTTCTTCTCTCCCAGTGAATAACACAAAGCTGTAGACTAGTCCTGTGCAGACGACCTATCTAGATGCTGAGGCTTACACTGGGGAAGAGGTCAGCATTTCATCAGTGTAGCCAGGAAACATGCCAAGAAGCACGTTCCTTGAAGCCCAAGAACTTGGTAAGGACTGGTGGACATGTAGCTCAGGAGACTGTCCCATTCACCAGACCAGCACACTGGGAGACACAGGAAGCAGCTGCCAACCACCTGCAGCTGGTATATCAGGTCACAGAACAGGGGAAAGATTCTGGCACTGTGCTAGGAAAGTATGTAAGACATACCCCTAACTGTGGGGGTGCATCGATGTTGGAGCCAAATCTATGAGTCTCACACTCAGTGGACAAAAACTTAACAGCTCAGATGGATGAGTAAAATCTGTATCAGTGTAGAAACTGCCTAAGATGAAAGCTTTGCAGCTCTGCGGAGGAATCTGGTTCTGCTCTGTACCATCTGTGCACCAGTTGTGTGGATTTTTGTTGAGCTTTGTTTGTTTGTTTTTTTAATTTGGGAAAGACAGAGAAGTCAGTAAAAAGAATCCACTTTAGGTCACTAACTCTTGAGCTTTTTATTTCTTTTTTTTTTTTTCCCATGTTACTGTAAATTATAGGTTCATATTTCTCAGAAGAGTCAAAAAGAAGATTCATATTTGATTACTGTTTTCTGCAATTTGTGTAATTTCAAAGATAACAATTTAATTTCAAAGTTTGTCCACGTTACTGAGGGAAGTAGAGAAAACCCAGGAATATAAGAAAGGTATGATTCAAGGTCTGATTTTTCAATGTTAGATCCTTGCAGCTGACAGTATATTTGTATGTGCATGTATTACATATACAGCCTGTTTGAAACATAATGGCCACATGATAGTAAATGAAGGGCAGATCCAGACCTTGAAGGGGATGCTCCCATTAGATTTGTGCTAATACCACTAATACTTCTGTTTGTTTGCATGTATTCTTACAATATGCATACAAATTAGATGGAACAGTTCTTAGCAACAAGTAAGTGCAACATAATGCAATAACATGCTTATACATAGATGAACTGCTTTTCACATATGCACACTCTACGTGCATCTAATAAACACATTTCGGTTTACGTGCATCGAATAAACCCATTTTAGACAAAGATTTAAGAGATGTCCACAGGCCCTCCAAATGTGCTGTGGCACTCAGAGTGAAATCTGAGACTATTAAAAACAAATGGGAGCCTTGCTTAATCAGGGCTCTGCAAACTGCAGAAGCTCAGAGGGGCAGCCAAGAGAATTCTTGATGAAAATTAAGATTCTAACCACATCTAGGTGAAAAAAAGCCATTGCTCTTGTCTGCTTCTCCAGAAGCTTCTCTTGACTTACAGGAAACACAGCACCTTATGCTCTCAACCAACAGCATGGAGCAGTTGAAGAGATGGATGAAGAATTGCATAAACATTGTTAAATGTCTTACAGGAATGTTTTTTAAAATTGTGATGTTCTTTTTTGGCTTCTGGGGTTTTGGCAGGAACACCAGTCTCTAGGCCCAGTTCTGTGTACACACTTTAATGATGGGCTTGATTAAGAGACAGCAATTCCCTGGAGGTTTAGCTATCTTAGTTATTGACATGAACATGGGTACGACAGCAAAATCACAAGGTTATGTCCCAAACAAATGGAAAAATCACAGAAGCAAAAACCTAATGGGTTCTTCACTCTTTAGATTTCATGTATTTCTGTTCTATAAGCTCTATAATCTAACCAACACTCAACCTGGCCTTGAAAGAGATTACCTTCCACCACATAACATGCAGTAGCAAAAACACCAGCCTACATCTGCCCCAGGGGAATTACACTGAGGTCCAGTTATATTTGTCCCAGTAACTCTGCCTGCCAAGTGAGCCAGTTTCCCTCAAATGAGGATTTAAAGCAAGAACACAGATGTTGGTTCTGGGACAAGCTAAGGAAAATTCTAGACAATGAACTGTTACAGAGTAGTTCAGGAGTCAACCTCAAAGGAAAACAAGGAAATGAGTCCTGCAACCTTCTCCTGTACAGGATTTCAAATTTCCAGTGAGGCCAATAGGATTTGCAGGCACATAATAAAATTCAGAAGGGGACTTCATATTCAAAGCTCACCTCATTTCAATGAAGTGCAACCACTATTTCTGGGATGACACTTGAGACTGTTTAATAGTGATAGGGCACAAAATGAATCTATCCAGCAAAGCAGAATGTGGGCACGGCAGCACGCTTAGCACTTATAGTATTCGGGAATCATTACTGATCACAGAATTTGTATCTCCAAGGTTACTTGGAGATCAAGGAAATAGAAACGAAAGGTAATATGAAGAAAAAATCCTTGCCAGCACCTGTACTAAACTAGTGGCAATGAATTTCAGGCTAATTGACTGTTTTCTTCTTCCTCTCACTGGATGGAAGGGTCAAGGATAAGAACCTTCTCTTATGGCTCTGTATTTCCATGAAAACCTGGTCTTCTGAAGCCTTCCCTCTTGCAGGAGAAAGTGGAGATGCTCCACAGCCTGCAGTTCTCCCATACATTCTTTTACTGAAATAAGAAATGTTTCTAGATCAACAGCTTAAGAAGCCAGTGGAGCATCTGTGTGCCAACACTGAAGTCTCTCTTCATCTGTGAGAATTCCATGCTTTTTTAAAAGCTTTGCCTTCTCATAGGAGGATAGCCAAAATCTCACCTAGATTGTGGCAGAAAGCTAGAAATTTTTATCACTAATTACATTATTTCTGCTTTTTAAAAAATATAGCTCAGTGCATGAGCATACATTATTTTGTATGGTTTCATTTCTGCTTTGTTTTCTTCTTCAGTTTGACTTTCGTTTGATTTTTAGTGTATCATACAATTGTGAATATTTTATCTTTCATCCTTTTTTCATTTTGCTGTTGCTCTCATTCTGGTACTTAGTGACTTTGTCCTTCACTCCTGTGTTTTTTGTTTGTTTTTGTTTTCCCTTGAGGCTGCAAGCCCTTCTTGTGGTGCTGTATGGAATTGAGGGAAGCTGTCAGCCAAGTTCTGATGCACATGCAGTAAAAGTCCTCTCACCACCAGGTGAGTTCATACAAGACACATTTTATCATGAGAGGTAATTGTAAACTCTCCATTTGTCACAACGTTTATATATCTATCATGTGCATAGATATTTGTAACATAACATGATAATGTAACAAGATCTTATGTATACTATACCATGAATGCATATAACATTTTCCAATATTCCAAGGAGCACAACAAATTCTCAAACAACCTGGTACTTGCAAACACCATTACATGAACAGAACAAAATATAGCTGTCAACTGAAAATATTCATGTACAAGGAATATATATATATA